>QYTT01087315.1:0-17708 GCA_006980735.1 Dasypogon diadema | reverse complement strand
GGTTTTACCTGACGCTATTGTACTCTCGGTTTTCTCCGCTTCTTTAGTCCACAGTTTGCCGGGAACTATTTACTCACCTTTGGATTCCAACTTTGATTATTTTTGTGAGTGGGACCCTGCATGGTTCATGATGTTTCCCTCGGGGAATTCCTTTCTCAATGCCCTCCCATCGTAGGTGTTATATCGTGTTAGCCTACCTTTTAAGAGGCCATCAAAGTGGCACTAATAATAACTAATGGACAAGGCTGGAGGAAATTTTTATGCATTAACCACGTTTGTAGCGAAGTATACCAGCATTCTACTAGCTAACATTGCAATTATAGTAGGTAAATGTTTGATTCAATTATAGCTCTGGTTTAAAAGCAGTTAAAATATCTTTCTGTAGTGGTCAGCATCAATTTATAAGAAAGCTTAATCAACTTTTAATTTTATTAGGCTATCTCAGATGTTTGTTCCGTAGTTAATAAGCATTCTTCATTATTTTGTTCACTTTAATCGAAGTAAATTTTTCGTTAGAGATTTTCACATTGGCGTATATAATTTTTTCCCTTTATTTGTTAATATTTTCACTTTATTTTGAAATATTTTTAATTTATCACGTTTGTTTGAAGAAATTACAAATTTATTAAGAACTTTGTAGTTTTTAAGGTGCTTCAGAGAAAAGAGAGGCACGTCATTCTCTTGCCATTATTCTTTTGTACATAGGTATCTTACATCAAAAGCACTTGCAAAAAATTATAAAAGTTTAACAATTACAAACGCTTCATTTTCAACAGAATGTCCAATCCATATCACCGTTTCAACAAAAGTACAGCATTCTATACACCCAGTATTCTGAGTGTTTTCATTCATAGTATCTTGCTTAAAGCAATTTTAAGAGCAGTTTTAACCGTAAAACGTAACGCGAAATAATTAACTCTAGAATAAGGCCTATTTTTCGTTAGATATTTGGACAAATGCCGAACTTTCAAAGACTTTTTGCAGTGGTACTTCAATGAAATTAAAGCATCTTGAAATATACAAATAATTGGCAAAAAATTGTTTGCTGTGTAATTTTTGTAAATTTACGTAAATAATGTTTATGTTGAAGAAAATGGAACGAAAGATCGTTTTGCTAGGACACCGCACATTTCCTGAGATATAAAGCTGAAGGTAAAAGCAAATTCATACAAATTCTTCTTTATTATACGATAGCTTAGCACGTTCAGCCTGGACGTCTGTATTGTAATATGTATGTATATTTAATCCTCGATTTATAGAGGAGATTGGCTCTGAAAAAGTATTGTGTATATCGGAATTGAAAATTGTTATATTAGTACATTGTATTTGAATTGAGCGATAAGCTGTGCCACTGATGTTTTAATAAAAGTGGGCAGAGTGTCAACTTTCCAATTTAAAATGGTGCTGGGACAACGGGGAGGAACATCGATGTTCAGCATCGGTGTTGACATCGCAGGCAATCACCGACCGGGACTCTCACAGTACAAAGTCTACACACAACTGCTACTGTGTTGTGTATTCGTATTACGAAGAAATTTTTACAGCTATTGTGTTCGTTAAACTTCCAACTCATCATAAGCTAAGCCAGCGAGCATATACAACAAGAGTATGCAGACGAAGCCCGAGCAAAAATGACAAGGACTACCCAAGAAAAACAGAGATAAAATTACAAACTATTTAAAAACAATTTTAGGTTTTCCAAAAAGGCGACAAAAGATTTGTTAATAGCATCATTCTTGCAAAAAAGAGAGACAATCATATATTTCAATTAGCTTCACTCGAAAACTGCAACGCTTTCCATTAGGTTTAGCAAGTGCTTTCATCGCCACGATATTTGGATGTTTGTGTTAATATCTAGTGTACTAACAAGTTTTCCGCCATGTAATATATTTGCCATACAAAAATTTTTAAAATGTAGGTTATATAATTATAAATAACACGTAAAAACCCGGAGCTAAATTCTTCATCCTATTCCGGAAAGAATGTTAAGAAGCACCTTTTTGGCCTTCTATATGAGAATCCCCCTTTAACGCTTTTACTACCTGTGAGCCAATATATTGGCTTTTTATAGGCTTATCTGTTATACGGGTAGTAAGAGGGTTAAACAAACTTCACTTTACTTTAATTTTGTCGTTTTCTAAGTGTATTTTCCCTTATTAAGCTAAAACTATAGTAAATTTAAAGGTATTACCATGTTTACATCTTTTATTTTTTATATACTTTGCGACTGCATTTTTCTGAACATTTGAATTCATTTGTTCACTTCGAAGCTTTAAATGAATGAGTGAACCTCTGGGATTCACGGGAAGGCAACAAGAGTAAGAAGAACGATGAACAAGTTTTTGTTAACGAAAGTTTTTTTACACTTGTATGCTTAGTGCTCACAGTCTCCCTTAATTTTTTTTGGTTCCACAAAAATATTTTTTTTAATATTGACAGCCTCTAGTTCTTCCTTATTATTCAATTGTCATTTGAGCAACCTATAGAATATAGGTTTTATAATAAAACTTGCATGTAATATCATCGGCGAACTATTTTTTAACTGAGTGTGAGTTACAACTTAAGTGCAATTCGTAAAATTAATTTGCCCTTGTCAATATTTTTTACAGGTATCAATTTTGTATATGAAAGAATTTCCATTATTATTTGCAAACACTTGATCGGTTTAATCCTCTGCCATTTGTCCATCTCAAAAATAATTAGAAGCCCATTAGGAACTCTCTCCTTTGCTAACTAACCGCCGCCATAAAACTTAAGTTTTATGTTCTAGATACAAGGAGATTAGATAGATTTGATGATCACAAAGCGCCAGTAGCTTAATGCCCGTTGCCCTTTATCTACCACATTTATTAAGATCCGATGGTGCCGCCTTTTTTAAGAAGATCAGTTCGACAAATTAATGAAACGTCGGAGTAAAGCTTAAGCCGCGAAGGGCTTCTATTTAGAAAAAAAATAATTAACTAATTGGGCACATGGAAACCACTCCGCTGGATAAATAGGTAATTTTTTATCTCTTAAATGCCTGAATCGAAATCCGATCATAATTGATTTGCAATGATTAAGATTGCCTGTGGGGAGAGTGTGTAATCGAATTCGAATAGAATATAAATACGCCTGCAATGCGTGAAAGAGGTGGGTGGGTTGAATTCCTAGTAGGAGGTCATTAGTAAAGATAAAGCAAACGAGGTAGGTTGGATGACATGACTGCAGGCTTTAAAATACTCAAGAACGCATTACATATCCATTTGATCAAGATGATAAGTCTTTCCCTTTCAACCAGTATAATATTCACTTCAATGTTTTCTTACAGGTATCAAATTTTGAACTTAAAGCTTTAATGAACTTGAAAAAGAATCCAATATTGCACATCTTAATACTTGGTGGTAATTTTCTTTGTCATTTGCAGGGGGATATAACAACAAGGAGTTCAGAACTAATGTTTTGTTCACAGAAGTAGAGTGGTCAAAAATTTGTCACAAAGAACAAGATAAGGACTTGAAGGCGTTATAAAGAGCAAACCAAGAACTAAGCTCATATTTTGTTTTTTATTGGCATAGTTCACAGAAAAAATTAGTAGTATATTTTGGTACCAAAGGAAAATAGAAAAAACAATCTTTTATAACCCATATAAAACTTGGAACTTCCAAAACTTAAAGGCTTCCTCGAAAGTAACTAAAAAGACTTCAAAGATGTTCATATCATAGAATTCGTATCACATTACATACATAGAGGGTAGAATCTGTGCAGGGTCATTCACAAGATTTTCTCTGAATAAGGCACCATGATAATATACCATCGTATTAAGCTAGAAGTCTGATGCTTGGATTATCGGCCTTAAAATTGAAAACTTGACTTCATTGACATTGACAATCTTTATTAAAAAACTAAAATCCTATGTACGACGTGCAATACAAGTGCAATAAAAACTGAAGATTATAGAGTAAAATTTAGATGAATTGGATTTTTTTTCTAATAATTGTTCTATTTTTATTTTTATATTATTTTTAATAGTAGAGTAGAAATTTTTCCAAATTGTTATACCAGCTACTGAGCTGACTGAATTAGGAAACAAAACATAAATGTTAATGTTGTTATGAGATACAATTTTGTTAATTTTATGTTGAATATTTAAAATGAATAAATTGAAATTGAATTGAAATTGAATTGAAAACTATATTTAGTAAAGATATAATTTCCCATGGGATTAGTTGATTCCTTTATGTACATCTGAGAGGTCTATTCATCCTCGAAACTTGTTATATGCTACTTACTAAGAATGTAAATCTTTTTTTTCGCTGTCCTAATTTTAGTTTGCGTTATTTTGTTTGTTTTCTCTTCTTTATTCTTCTCCTGGATAATTTTATCGTTGGAGTTTAAATTTTCTGCAGATTGTTTAGCCCTTTTAGACATGCTAAGCCGTATTTTTGGTATAGTAGATGAGTGATGTAAAAATTTAGATGGTGATTCTTTTTCAAGATTTTGATTCTGTGATTCATTTAAAGATATCAGCGATGGCAACGATAGCTCAGTACCATCAAAGATGTAATTTTCAATGCCGCTATCTCCTATAGCTAAACAGTCTTAAGAAAAGTCCAAAAGGCTTGAAGACGGCCTATATTGAAACTACCGTTTTGAGTTTCAAAAACTCGGCTCCAGATTCGAAATCAGCGATCGCGAAAATCTATATGGATTTATTTTCATGATGATCGCAAAAGTTTTGAAAAAACTGACATCTACGGCCGCCATATTTGATCCGCCATCTTGAATTATTGAAAGTTAATGTAAAATTCGTAATCAGCCAGCACAAAAACCTATATATCCGCCATTTTGCAAACATTCCGCTGACATTTAGAAAATCTTGCCTGTCATATTGAATCCGTCATTTTGAATGTAAGAAATTCGACTCTAGATTCGCAATCGTTGACCTAGAAAACCTGTACATGCGTATTTTCATGACGATCGCAAAAACTTTTGAATAAAATTTACTGGGGGTCTCATATGGCAACCATATGAAGAAGTTGTCCAAATTGCCCTATTGACGAACTTGTTCTTTCAATTTTAACAAGGTATCTGTGTACCAAATTTAAAGTCTCTAGTTTTTGCAAACATTCCACTGACGATTTACATTTAGAAAGTCTTGCTTATCATATTAAATCCGTTATTTTGAATGTAAGAAATTCGACTCTAGATTCGCAATCAGCGACCTAGAAAACCCGTACATGTATCTGTGTACCAAATTTCAAGTCTTTAGTTTAAGGCATTTTTGAGATAACGCACGGACAGACAGACAGGCGGATATCTATTTAACGATCTCTTTTCTTCTGCCATTAATGGCAATATGGTTTATTTCTGTATATCATGAATATCTTTGTGCGTTACAAACCCGTTATAATACCCTACATCTAGGGTATAGAAGGTTTATTCATACGCATACTACCTAAGATATCTGTAAAACTCGGGTAAGTTATGTCATTCAGTTTAACAAGAAGCAGTTTTTTGCATCTCCTGTGAAAGTACTTTTTTTTAAATGCGAGGTTTTGACTTTACATCGATGACATGCTAGTATTTTGACTTTTAGAGAAAAGGTAACAATAATGCCAGGCTGAGTGTACAACGAACGTAACAAACATACTCATTATTTTCCCAATATCTTCGAAGAATTAAAGTGTGAGTACTTCAATTCCATTTCTATTACAGACATGACATTTCTTCATATGAAGAAAATTTCGCAAAAATCTAAATTTAATGCTAGAGCAGGCTAATTACGTTGAATTTTGTGGATAGATAAAACACTTGTGAACTGGTCTTAGGCATATTTTCTTTTGTGAAAATAACTATTTTCGTCACTTCCTACTTAAAAATAGAACTTGGAAAATTTAACTCAAATGTCTTTTTAAAATAAAATGTTTGATAGATTTCGATATAGAAAAGGTCTATTCTCTTGATATAGCAATGATAGCAAGTTTTATGTTCTTCAACAATAAATGTACAGTGGTGATAGTTTTTTATACTAGCAATTTGTTTTTACTCCTTTGCCATCATAGAAAACGGATTTTAATTTGCATTTTTTTCTTTCTTATCAAATCCAAAATGAGATATTCCGGCATATAACGAAGAGATAATACTGCCTGTGTAACTTTCTATATAAAAATTTCATATTTGAATTTTCCAATTTTTCAATTTTGGTTGACCTTTTTTGAGAAATGCCCATATACGGAAATTTCAGTAATATAAAACTTCAGTTGGACAATTTTATTACGATGATACTAAATGAATTCCTCTCTGTAAAAATGACAAGTAAAGGAAGTCTATAAAATTGGTTTGAATAGTAATTAAAAGTTTTGTAACAATGTATAAGGATCTGATTTTTGGTATATTTTACACCTCCAAAAAGTCGGGTTTTGTAACAGTTTTCATTAACCAATGAGAATTCAGCGCTCCATCAGTATTTAGCCTTGGTTACATGCATCTTCAAAGAGAAATTTCCGGGGGTTCGTACAGAAGGCGGAGTTACGGAAGAATGACACTCGAAGTAAAAACAGATCCCACCAAGTTATAAACTCCCCTCCTCGCTCACGGTTTTGTAGTGGGTTGTTCTTTTCTCATACACTCAGCAAGCATATTCAGAGGGAGTCGGTAATGGGCAGGTCGAACAACGAGTTCTTTTGTACATCATACAAATGATCTTTTACGGATAACAGGAAACGAAGTTCAGCTCAGTATTGATCACTGAGAAATCCGTCAGCGGAAAAATCAGTTAAACGCTGACAACCGATCGAGTAGGGTCTGCTTGTTACTCTAAAACCAGTTCTAACCGAGATTGTGTTCATTCATTTGTGAATCATGAGAAATTGAATAATGATCAAGTAGTGATTAATTTTGTGATCTAAAGAAGATTGAGTGAAAAGTGTAGTAAATTATTGGTGCTTTGGTAGACAATAAAAACTTAAGGTGGTATTATTAGATTTTAGTGAATTTATGATGGCTGTTTCTGCTCTCAATATGACTCCTTATTTTTCTGGATATCCTTTTCAAGGCAAGTTCAAAACTCATAATATAAATAGTGAGCTATTTCTATTGGATTAAGAGTTTGCTTTAATCTTCCCGGCGAAAATTACGTAAAGAATCATAAGAACCTTGATCTTAGTCCCTAGTCATACAGTACAAAGACAGAAAATCAAAAAGTTGATCATGGGAAGGAGGGGATCGAAGGGAGTAACCACGTTCAGCTTTCGTACACATCAGACGCTCTGGCGCGAGGAGTTCTCGTCGGCTTCTTTGATCTTCCTTGATCTTTCGTTTCTTATAATTCCTGCTTCATAATACTTCTTTTTTGCCTTGTTTTATTTTCGACTCTTCAATTCTTAGCTTTATGTTACTGCCGCAGAGTACGGTAGGTATATGGGCACGATCCAGAATATATGAGACTGGAATCTTTAGCCAGGAAACGATGTGATGATCGTAAAAATGCGCGATCGCACACACCTCAGGTGCATAATAAATGCCTACGTTGAAAGCCCTTGCGATCTCCACGTAGGTATGCTGGAAAAATGATTGATTGAGCAGAAAGTTAGGCGCAGGACTAATGATCGGGAAATGATATATTTTGAAAAAGTAGTTACAACTTCAGCATTTAAGTATAATAAAAATAGAAAGCTTGAAGTTTAGAGATCCAATGAGATTTCTGCTTAGAAAACAAAGAAGGATATCATAGTGATTGTCACATAACTTTATCTAAAACGGTTAAAAATTTGTTGTGAGTATGGTAGATACTTTGACCTTTAGGGGTAGTGTCTCAAACTAATTACGGATCTACCTCTTTTCATTAGTGATGCTGCAATAATTCAGAAAAACAAGGAAAGGCATGTTTATAAGAAATATTAGGAGATCCATATTTTTCTTCACACTTACAAAACTTGTTTCTGTCAATACATGCCTTTTTGAACTTTTTATTTTCGCTATTTTCTCGTTTAATGTTATGCCAATTAATTTCTCCATCGTGTTTTACGTTCAGTTTTGAAAATGGCTGGTTTTTCGTTATACTCACTTGAGCACTGTTTATCTAGGATCAAAATATGACGTCTAAAAATATTCCCAGGTTAATTTAACCTGAAAACTGTTACCAAATCTTATTAAAGGAACTCACAAAAGATTAGAACTAACAACCTTCTTAAAGCATTGTTCCAGCATGAGCTGTATTTAATAGAGGTTGTAACTTTCGTAATAAAGAAACTTATTTTAGTGTAAAACAGTAAGTTTAATTATTTCTAATCATTCTTGACCTCGGCAATATGCAGCAAATTGAACTGCAGTGAACTGCGCTACATTCACCAAGGCTGAAAAATAAATTTTCCTCAATAACGTTATGCAATCACGCAGAAGCCTCACTTAATATGATTCCAGCAAATACGTCTCTATTGCATTCGTATATCCAAGCAGATGATTATAAGACCTGCAGTAGGACAAGGGTAACAGTGGTACATTTAAATTTCATAACTCTTGAAACGCTCTTATATTTAAATTTTATAACTAAGCCCTGAAAATACTTTTATCGTTTTTTCTTATTTTCTTAAGCCTGTTATTCAGTTGAGCATTTGCAAAAACATTCAAATAATAGGTGCATATCAAGAACTCTCATTCAGATTGTACATATTATCCTCGTAAAGTTATAGATGTTCACCGAATCCTTGGTACAATTTAAAATGTGTGCTCTTGTGGAAGAATGCTGTTGCTCCTTGTTCCGTATTTGAAGCGCAGATTGTTAAATTTTCAGCTTCATTTGATTGATCCCAGAGTTGTTATGTAAGTGGCCGCCGCCGTTGCTTCGGACGATCGCGTTTTAATGAATTGACAATTTTGTGAAGTAATGGTCCTCGTAAGCCACTCTCGCTCTTGTCCTGCCTTGTCAGCTAACAATCGACGGTTTTAGAAGATGTCCATTCAACGTGTCACGATCGCCTTTAAAGCGCCCACAATAGGACTCTTTCTCCTTCGTTTTTTCTAAATCCCATTAAGTACATTGAAAAGGAGAATTGGTTCCGTTTTGTTTGCCTTTTCAGAGGTTTCCACTCCATTTCATTTACCATGACATAACAATATGACACCAGTCCATTTCCACTCTTTTCTTATTTCGGATATTCTAGTCTGGCGGTGCCTTTGAATTACAGCAGACTTAATGGAGACCACCCTACTCGGTATCGGTACTTGCCTACATGATCTGTATGGCTGGTTCATCAGGGTCAAGGCATGTTGTTGAGTTTTAAAAGGGAAAGACAAAATAGCTGGCTGAAACATGATTAAAGAAGTGGCCAAATCAAGTCATTGTTACTGGGTATTGTAATTATACGACTGCCAGATTTTAAACAAATTTAATTCAAATCAGATGTTATCGTCAAAAGTGCTAATTGGTAATTAAATTTTCTATTATATTTTCAGGGCAAGGGCGTGTGAATCAATTGGGAGGCGTTTTTATAAATGGTAGACCTTTACCGAACCACATTCGTTTGAAAATTGTTGAAATGGCTGCTGCCGGAATTCGACCTTGTGTTATTTCGCGTCAACTACGTGTATCCCATGGATGTGTGTCAAAAATCCTGAATAGGTATCAAGAAACGGGATCAATTCGCCCCGGTGTAATTGGAGGCTCTAAGCCGCGTGTTGCAACACCTGAAATAGAGGCTCGAATTGAAGAATTAAAAAAACAAAATCCCGGTATGTTTAGTTGGGAAATTCGGGCCAAATTAATTGATGAAGGAATTTGCGATAATAATACTGCGCCGTCCATAAGTTCGATAGGGCGATTACTACGTGGGGGTCGTAGAGAGGAAGGAATGAGCGGAACAACTGGGCGGAATCACTCAATTGATGGTATTCTTGGACCTTCTTCATGCGATGACAGCGATACTGAATCAGAGCCGGGAATTCCTCTGAAACGCAAACAAAGGCGATCACGAACAACATTTTCAGGAGACCAATTAGAAGCTTTAGAAACAGCCTTCGCCCGCACTCAATATCCTGATGTATATACACGTGAAGAGCTAGCCCAGAAGACGAAATTGACGGAAGCTCGCGTTCAGGTTTGGTTCTCAAATAGACGTGCCCGACTGCGAAAACAATTGAACTCTCAACAACTTGCTTCTTTTAACACTGGACTTTCCACGTTAACGCCTTCAAGTTTTTCAGCGCAATATCCTCAGAATAATATCACTGCGACAGCAAACATTGTAACAGGATCATCCTTTGCTACGCCTTCACAATCTTGGCCACAAAGTACTTACAATGTAACCGGCGATCACGGTTCGTTGCATTCTCAGGCAGGTTTTAATCACCTCGCTAATTCCAACATCCTATCAGGATCTGCCTCTTTGTCTCCGCCGTCGAGTTCCATGAGCCCTGTATCCGTTAGTCCTATCCAGGGACATCATCCTACAGTCACAACGTCATCTAGTTATAGCTATCCCGGAGTAATGGAGAACAATCAGCAACCCTACTGCACTGCTTCCTATGCTACAAGTTCCACAACTAATACTACCTCGACAAGTGACTTAAGTGGATGTTCCCAATGGCGTTCGCATGCACTTCACCAGGCAAAACTAACAACACCAGATTGGGAAACTTACAGGTTAGTAATTACTGAAAACTAATTTCAGTTACATTAAAGAATTAAGTGCAATGGTCAGATAAGGTTAAAAATTTTAAACTGCATTTCAGTAGGAATTCACTGCTATAAGTAAGTATTTAACAACTTTAAGTAGACGAACACCTTTCATTGCACTTAGAACTTCTTTTTGAGATTAAATAGTATTTTTTAGTATGTTTTTTTGTTTTTTTTTCAGTCCTTTTTTTTCCGGAAACCATGCCAATTTCCATAACTCGACATCAACAGTAGAAACAAAGGCAGCCTATTCTTACATGGGCCATTTGAGTGGAATGGAAATGAGCCGGGTTCATTGATGGCTTAACTCTAATAAATTTAAAAAATTATGATACGCGAGATACTGGACGCTATTAAAACCACAAATTCGGAACTAATGGCTTCAACGAATAATTTATATTATTGCAATATACATATAGGAAAATCGGAAGTTTGCTTCCATGCAGCTTAAAATGTAATTGCCTTAAACTTCATTATCCAATTCGTGCGAAAGTAGTGTTTTTTCTATTTACGAGGCTTTTGCTTAATTACATGCTTAGAATTAAGAAACTCTTTATTTAGTTAGTACAATGAGAACTGTTTAAAATAAATAAAATGTTTTGTTAAATTTTTTCGATATTTAGTTTAATTAAAATCAGTTTCATCACTGGACCAGTCCTTAAGGTTGACTCCCTTGCAAAAACCTGACATATACTGAAAATGAGAAAAGAAATGTAGAAAAGGTAGGTTGCAAAGACAACTGACTTAAATTTGAGAGAATTGAAGAATAGTTATAAACTCAGTAATATAAGAAAATTTACGCAGTAATACAAGCCCAGGGGTGTCCCAAAATATCACTCATCCATGAAAGGTGAAAAGGGAAGTGAAGTTAAATAAAAATTTCCTAAACACCTTAGTAAATGAAGATAGTGCATATATAGCCTAAGCCACTACATGACCAGCTAGTAATGCTGACTTCGATCTGTATTTATGAATCAATTGATTTAAGTAAAAACATAATACATTTTAATGATTGGCGGAATTCTATCAGCAGAAATAAATAGAAAGACAATATATTTTCGCACTTTCGCAACTGAATCTTAATAAATCCCAACAATCTAATTCCTTCACTTGCACTTATAAAAATTTTGAAATATTACGAGATGTGAAACGGCCAAATTTAGATCCATAAGCTAAAACCCATGAAAAATTCAACTAATTTGATGTAAGTTCTTCGTAACCGTAAAATTGGGGCAAATCGTTAGTAGTTAGCTCTCTTTTTCATTTGGAAAATTTTGGAGGCAGAAATTGTTCTTGTTTTCCAAGAAAATGTATCTAAATCATAAAGCACGGGAGTTTATATCTCCCGGTAAAAGTTATCATTCATTACATTCTTACTTGACCTATTATTTATTGGCATCCTTACCACTGAAGAAGGCCGCTATATTTTACCTGTGAACAATGTGACAACTTTTCGCAAATTGTGGCTCCAAGGAACCACCTGTAAGCGACGAATAATACCACGTTTACATAATAACGTGCCACGTTCTTGTCATCGGAGTATTATGGTAATAAATTATCAATTCCCCGATTGCACTGCAATCACCGATCATGAGAAATTGATCGTGACGGATAACATCATCGGAGCAGTTATTAACACGCTCAGATCTGGATCTGGCGGTCTCTTTCCAACACCTCCCAGAATTAAGTTATAAGAATTCCCTTTGATAAGGCGTGTATGCTGCTTGCCATCAGGTTAACCCAGTAATTATGCAAATTTTCGGTTGATAGCCTTCCGTGGGCTTAGAAGCCCGAGACCAGTGCGCGCATTTTTTTATACGCATGCTAGTCTTACTCTTGCACCTTAATTTGCTCTCCAAACAGTGGAGAATTAGTGAACAACAGCAGCAAATTGTAATTTTGGCAACCGCTGCGCCGTCATCGCCTGTGTAAATATTTGAACCCCGTCATTTTTGTAATGATAACATACGAACTCAAAATTGTTTAAGTAGATTTCAGGGTGGTCAAACTTAGTTGATCGTTTCCTCTAGGAAAGTTTGAATTTCCTTGGTGCAATTAATATATAAAAAGATGGTTTTACTTGCTTCTTTAATTGATTGCTATTCTGCTGTATTGCGTTAGTTCTATTTGAATTTATTCACTTTTTGGGGAATTTCCGAAGTGTAATTATATTCGAAGTTTTGTAAATTTTACACCAAGGGCACCTGTGATCGAAAAGAGACGTGTGTGATTGAGTCCAACATCCTAATAGGGAAGAGTTCAGGCAAACTATCGTAGTTTTCGTTTGGCTTTGCACAAAAAATTTTAATTAGATCGAGAATTTGCTGAGTTTTGCATTTGCAGTGCATGTTCATGTGCAGTGGTCTGGTTAGTTGTTGTCCTTTGTGTGGATGCAGGGTCATTTAAATTTGGTTTGGGTTTTGTATATGCCTAACTTCTGTTATTTGGAGGGGATTGCCAGACTTCCACCGAATATGTTCAACTGCCTTGATGACAATGTGACATTTTTTCATTGAATCATGTACAGGCAATGATGAATCCTGTTGATGAAATTGTTCCACTTGGTGATTTTGATTTACCCAATGCTCAATGGTTATTTAATAACGGTGATGACGACTTGGGTGGTATTACGTGGTATTAGGAATGACTTGGGAAGGCAGCTGAATCTTTTTTTCTAACTAAAATATGTAACCATGTGAGTGTGAGCCAAGTGTGAGCCCTAGTGATGAGGCAAGTTTCTTTTCTAATTCTAAAAATGTAAACCTCACCGGCCTATCGAGAAGACTCGCATCTATTGATTTTAGCGCTGCGTTGTGCAATAGTGATTTTTCTACCTCTTGTGTTCCGTTTGAACAAAAAAGATCGTCTACCACCTACCCTCCGTGGTTCGACAGAAAGCTGAGGACTTTGAATAATAAGAATAAGTTTTGGAAGCATTTTCTTAAAATTAGGAAACCATCTGACCATCGAAGGCTTGTGGCATGCTATGATGCAATGATATACATGAAATTTGTAATATGTTTGCTACATTCTTTGAAAATGCGTTTCGATTCTCGAAATTTGAGCCTGATGTTGATCATTTTTTGCACATTATCAATCATCCATATGCAACGGGCATATCTCCATTGATTTCTGATGAAATTGTTATGGAACATATCAACGAACTAGACTTTGTTTTTAGTTCAGGCCCTGATGGAATACCTCCTGTAATAATATATATGTAATAATATATATTTCATATTTATATATATATATACTGTAGAGTAGGTGAGAACAGTTCATCCGCTGATAACGTAACTGAGTGACGGACATCAGAAATGGTGGCTACAAATTTTCCAACTCCATCTTCATCACTGTAGAGTGGCATCGGATATAATCCTTTGCTGTTTTGTGGAGGAGGAGTTGGATATAACCCATATTCTGCTTCTGTGTACTTGTCTTATGATGCTTTGGAACCTCCGCCCACAAGGGAATATCCCTTAAACGTAAACCAGCATGCGCACCAGGCTGGGAAATCGATGGGGTGAGAGCAGCAGATGAGGAACTGAATACACGAGGCATTGGGAAGAGACCCGGAGATATTTTTACATTCACGGATGGATCTATGATTGACGGTAGGGCAGGTGCAGGGATATTCTCTGAAGACTTAAACTTGCTCTGCTGTGTTAGCCTGGGGAGATTCACCTCGGTTTTTAAACGGAAAAGCTTGTGTACAAAAGCTCAATGAGTGTGCTTCAGAAAATGAGGTAACATTTTTGTGAGTTATAGGACACATAGGGCTCGAAGCCAACGAAATAGCTAACGGACTAACAAAGCAGGGTTCGGCTATAGAGTTCCAAGGTACGGAACCGTTTTTCGCCATTGGGAGTGGCATGGTGAAGGACCCAATCGAAATGTGGGTCATAAAAGAACACCAACATCTGTGGGAAAATACGGCGGCTTGCCGACAGACTAGGAAGGCGATTAGATTGTCGTGAGAAACGACCAAAAAGGAAAGTTCTAAGTATGGAGCGAGGAACACACCTACTGGGCGCGGTATCTTCGGATATCACCTCAAAAGAATGGAGATCCTAAAGAATCGTACGTGCAGACTACACCTGAAGGATATTGAGACGGCGGAGCACGTTGTGTACGAATGCCCGGCTTTTCCGAGCAGGAAAGTGGCTATCACCAGCAGCCCCATGGGTAGCACGGAATAGCTAACCTACAAAGAAATGCTCGAAATAACAAGGGACGACGAAGTCAAGATCCTGCCGGGGAATTTCCAGACGATGACCGGCTAAGACGGCTCTTGGCCGAGGGACGAAGAAGGACCCGAGTGCAGAGGTCTCTTAGAATTGTTAATTAGTCTAATCTTGCTAACAGTTATATGTCCGGCGTGCTTGTCGGGGAGCTTAATCCTAACACCCTCTGGGTCGATATGGAATTTCATTATTAAATAACTTCCTGTTTTTTTTTTATTTGGTTTAACTTTGCTAACATTTACATGTCTTGCATGCTTTCGGGGAGCCCAATCTTAACAAATCTTTTTGAAATGTGTGAACGCTTAACGCGGAGATGGGTAAATATTTCTCAGCTCCTCGCTGAGAAGTGCGCCTTCTGGGCTAGAAGGGAAACTCAATATAAAATGCCTTTAAAAATACTAAGATCCCAGGCCTGTAGTAGTTAAGTTGCTTCGGTTAGTGAAATCCCACGTCGAATATCGATTTCCAATTACTTCTTCCACACGATTGAAGCCCCTTTTTCCTGAACGCTTTCCTACTTTCCCTTCTTTTTGTATTTACGTAATTTTAAATAAAACTGTAAGTACTAAGTCCCGTCCAATTTTTTTCACTATTTTTTCCTTTTCGACTTCTTTGTACCACAGTTCACACTAGAAAAGGAGGCTCACAGGCTTCACTTCTCTTTGCTGCCCGCATTTCATTTTTCTTAACTGTTGTAAAGTAAATAAGCAAATAGTTATATTAAATTTCCTTTAGTAATTCATGAGCTCCTACACTCTAATATCAAAGTATGTAGCTCTATTAGATATAGTATCTCTATTAGATATACAACAGCTTTTATATACAAAAGTTTGAAATTTTGAGCATTGTAACTACATAATTATTATTATTATTATCTACGTATTTATAGTATAGTTTTCCAAAGCATTTTACTTGTTTGGTTACTTTTATATAATTAATATAATGAAATAAATAACTTAATTTCCTTGGAAAAGTGACGTAGAGTTGTTGACATAGTTTTTATGCATTTTTATGGGCTGTTTAAAACGGCTTTAAGCTACCACTATTCGATTTTTGATAACCATAACATGAAGAGTATATATTTATAGTAATCACAGTTATTATTTCTTAATTTGCTGGAAAATATATAATAAATAGTAGTGTAGGAAATCAATAAAACAGGAGCGCACAGTGTTTAACTCACAGAAGAAAAAAATTCGTGTTATTATTCAGGCTTTAAATTCCAATGAATTTCTGATTGTAACCCCAGTGGCACCTTATTCGTCACGGAATTTGTTTTCATCTTAGAAGCTTACCGCGATCAGCGCTTGTGAAAAGTATTTATTTTCTAGGAATAATGGCCCCAGACGCATGTCGAAATCGAGAACGAATTTCATATGTTTCGGTAAAATATGCGTCAAGTAACGCAATTTAATCAAATCGGCATTGGCGTGTAATAATTTTTACCTGCCCATCCGGATCCCAGGTATTCGGAATTGTTAGTCTGGAGGGCCGAACGGATTTCCATAGCAATCAAATATTAGATGGTTTGTTTACGCTTGAGTGTCTCACTTCTTCCCTTTTGTTGGAGAATCTGCAATGGTAGATTCGCTATGACTAGTTACCTACCGAAATTTATGAGAAGATGTTGCACGCAATGTGTGGTCAGAGGCTTCATTTTCGCTTGACTGAGAAAATTACATTAGGAACGCGAGTTTTTCACACCAAGAAATTGTTTGATTTCATCCAGGGTTTGATCGAAGGGTCGATTCTCTAGACAACGGAGGGTGGGAAGGAACGACTTGCACATAGAATAAAATCAAGGCTAATTTTGATTTACATGATCAATTTGCAGCGGTTAATTATGGCGGTCTCGACCAAATATGATGATGACGAGTTTCGTTACTGCTGTAAAATTTAGGCTGAGGTCTTAATTTCCCGCCCCGAGTGTTTTTTCAGTCAGTTCTGGTAGTTTGCTATGGTCCCGAGATGGGTAATTTCAACTAATTTGGTAATTGTTATGCAAGAGAGGTAGTCAGAGGCGAGGTAACCTATGGGCCAGTGGAATTCAGCGATTGCCTGTGATTTATAAGTCGGCGTAGCCAGGTCTAGAAGCACCGCGACTTAATTAAAACAATTTCGTATTTATGAGCCTTCAGTAATCACGGTATAACGTGTTACCCATTGGGTCTTGAGCAGCTATAAATCACTACCACCGCTTGCAGGGAAGTCAAGGTACGTGGGTGGTTCGGGTGTCCTCCGAATGTATGTATGTGCGCAGGTCAGCCCAGTAAAGTATCCGTGACAAAGGGCAGCATTCAATTGTCACTTTGTCGCTTCTATTCAGAAACTGTCTGCACATATTTTTCGAGACTAATTGATGGCATCTGGGTTTCGGGAGGTCTTTGATCATCCCGAAGTAAAAACTTGTCAGTAATTGTCTGGTTGAAACGGCAAACTTGTTTTGCCATTCCGATTACTACTATTCGCTTTCCTGGTGGTCCCTTTTCTTTAAAAGAGCATTTTCTTGTCAATTGCATTATTTTAATTAAAGTGTATGGTGCAGTTGATTGTCTATACCTTGAGAGGTATTGCGGCTGGTATTGGTTCGTCGAAGACAGTTCCTTTTAGGAGATTTAGAAAAACAAAAACAATTTTTTAGGATCAAGATACAAGTATTTTCTTGTAATTTCCTATTATATTTTATAAAGATGTTATATAAATATAGAAAGTTAGTATAAAAAGTGTTCGTACAGCAACAGCGAATGAAAATTCAATGGAAATATTTTTGTCTTGTGATTTTGAAGAAATAGTTTTCCTGGTTTTAGTTA
>QYTT01087312.1:19337-37178 GCA_006980735.1 Dasypogon diadema | reverse complement strand
TTAAACGATTCATGTAAAATATTTTAGTTTTGGGCCAATTATTTCTGGAGTTATGATTTTTTTTTTAAATTCGAGTAAAGTCTCTAGTTTGATTGAAAGTAATGAGAAAGTCTCTGATAACTCCTGTGGTGATGTAGATCAATTTTATGAAATTGCCAGCTCTTTATGCACCGGAGAATATATTTATATAATAAAAAAGAACACGCAATTGGA
Organism: Dasypogon diadema; assembly: GCA_006980735.1. Classification (NCBI taxonomy): domain Eukaryota; kingdom Metazoa; phylum Arthropoda; class Insecta; order Diptera; family Asilidae; genus Dasypogon; species Dasypogon diadema. Next base: position 36,965 of record QYTT01087312.1, on the reverse strand, counting down.
AAAACAAATTTATGGGTTCAACGTAAAGCAGTAAAAGGGATGAAGGAGTATCATGTAATCAAAGTGCGAAGGAAAGACTAACCAAATCAACATCAGTGTCAACTATTTCGAATAAATGACAACTTTTTCAAATTCAAATACAACCAAATAAACTTCAATAACAAACAATTTTGCATGTTAAAATGGTTGTTATTTAAGTTTCTTTAGTTGCATTTGAACTTGAAAAAGTTGTCATTTATTTGAAATAGTTGAGGCTGATTTTAATTTGATTGATCTTTTTTTTTAAATAGGTGCTTGATTTTGATTTGGTTGGCGTTGAAATTGATTTGGTTGGGCTTGATTTTGATCTGGTTGCAGCTGTTCTTGAAACGATTGCTTTTGAAGTGTAAATGCTATATATTGGGTGCAAGGCAATTAACCCATTTGCATCATAAGCGTATATATACTCGCAACTTTTTGGCCATTATCACCATAGTCTATATATATTCGCGCATTGCCTATGAAATTATTAATAACATACTCATTCACTATCAAGATAATGTTTACTAAAAATTTACTTCGTGCCTTTTCACTTAAAATGACAGACATAGAAACAAAATGGACCCGAACTCCTGTGTAAAATATGTGTCGGTGAATGAAACATTTATTCTTATAGGTGAAGAGCACGCAGGGAAGAGGATGAACGCCTTAGATTGACATTTCTCCTTGGAAATTGTTATTGCTTTGTCTTTACTGCTCCACTTTTCCAGTTTCCCGCCATATCCATGGTCTAAGGTTGAAACATAATGCAGGCAGCTTGCATTGTAAATGTTACATTTCAATGCATTGAAATTTACTGGATTACTACTTTTTATTCAATATTTCCTTACCTGAAAAATGCGTATACCTGCATGATGGTGTATATAAAAGACGTATATGGCAATCAAGTGTAATTGGAATGTATGATTGGGTTTGCATAGGAAATTTCCTACATTTACGCAAATGTTTGCTTTTTTTCTTGTAATATTCTTTTTATCCTAAAAAAGGACTGATCAAGCATATGGGAAAGATTTTAATTGAATGTGGGAACTCTTAGTCAACAGCCAGTTGTGTTATTTCTAAAACCAGAACAAAGACGAAAAGTTACACCATGTCAATTATTATCGTTACTGGTCAACATTTTCCAATATAGTTTGGTTATCATAGAAAAGAGAAAAGGATCAATTTATGAGTATGATAATTGCCAAGTAAACAATTAATGTTTATTGTTCAGCAGTTTACGGCTATATGTACATAAGTGTTAAATAGTTCAGTACAACACTAAATTTTTTTGTTTATACTGAGTCCACAAAAATCCAAACAAAACAGGAATCGACCCGAGTGAATTCAGGGAAATGGAAAGTAAAAGAATCTAAATCATAGTTTAATTTTATTAACTACTCTGTCTCGGCACTAGGTTTTTATGGTTTATAATTAATTCCCTTAAAAATAGAACAGTAATCGTCACATTTTACAATTATTTCTCTTAGCAACACAACACCAATTGTTTAAGGCTATTTATTATTACACTAGTAATGTAAAACTAATTCCTTACAGCTATTAAATCTTTCACAAACTCCTCATCCATGCTCATCCCAGTGAAAACAGGGTGACCACCAACTCTGCCGCCGCATTCTCCTTCTTTTTCCTCGGACGCTTGGAAGGAAAACTTCGCCAATCTATGTTAATCGAAATAATGGATGTTTATGTTTTTGTTTTTGGTTAAGAACTCAACTCAGAAAACTACTATGCAGTCGAATGCTTTTTTACTTAACTGCAAAAGAAGACTCACTGAAAAAGACTGACTGATTTGGCGTTCACTGGGCAGCGTCAAGGTTTCAGGTGAAAGCTTTTTCGCACTTCAGACCGCTTTACATTGGATTTTCATACAATGCGAGCGGATGAAGTCTTTCTATTTTTATTGGGCAGCATAAATCGGATTAATTTTCCACAATTTATGCTACCAGTTGCATATTTTTATCTTCCCTTGAATTTTCCCCCATGAAAACTACACGCAACAAAGTAAATTGGATTAAATTTTAACTTATTGAGTTCATTGCATATTTTGTTTATGGTTGCGCATTCCCTTTATTTATTTAATGTGGGAATGTGCAACTTTGTCTGCCTAAGAGTTGCATACTTGATACTTTTTTATTTTAGTCTAAATTTGTTGATACTTTTCCGTATCAGGTATCAGGATTTCCTCCGTTACCCATTGAACACAACATAAGAATTTCCTTCAGGCTTCTACCATTTTATATAATTTTACCTTTTATTACAGAGCAGTGGATTTTTATCATGATGTAAGTATATATATACTTCTTCTTTCAATTTTGTCCTTAATTGATTTAGTTTTTAGTTTTTTTTAAGTATTTGTGCTTCGATTTAAAAGAAAAAATAATTAGGTGATAAGGGCATTCATTTTTCCTTCTTTATATTTTCTTTCCTCCATGTTACAGGAACACGTTTTTACACGTCTTTACTTATCTGAAATTAGCCCGGATATTCTCCGGAACAAAAGAAAATTCCGAATCAATATCAAGATTGTTATCGCATCTGGGTATTTTATGTTTTATAACTATCTCCGCACTTACTCAAGTGAAACTCCCGCCATCTTAAGCATCACTATCCTCGTCGGAAAGTCCAGAAGCATTTGATGGCTCTAAAAAATTTGTTGAGTTCGATGTCACCTTTAAAGACGGTATCAGTGATGAGCATTTACGCGCAAATTTTCATTGTTTACACTTTGGCGTAAAGAATGCGTAGACAATGTAGTCAATGGATAATTTACATAGATAATGTAAACTTTTGGTAGACAATCGCTCTATTCATGTGTCTGCTATATACTGCACCTAATTTAAAAAGACCAATAAAAAAGCGGGAGGGGGGCGGGGTGGTTTCTGCATATCAACATACATATTTATCTTATTTTTATGTATGTTTCTAGCAAAAGAGGTACAAGTGAAGAAAATATTCTTAAAATATATGTTTAAATTGTTGAGGATGAGATATTATATTATATCAGCATGAAATTAATCGTACGCCCTCAAATACTTAAAAGATACAACAACATCTTGAGAACAACGAGTACACAACCGGAGAAAACAAAACCGACGTGTATGTTTTGATACATGCTACCTCTAATTAGTCGATTAGACAGCTCTTAGAAGATTTTCTAGATTGTGTTCAACACAGAGAAGATATGCTTGCTTGAAATATGGCTTAGATTTTCTACGTTACTTTCCACAAGTATTAAACACATGCAATTCTTCTAAATGCTTTTGTTTATAAAATATTTCAAAAATGTCATTGAATAACGAGAAGACATGAAAAATTTATTAAATCTGCAGATGAACCATGATATACACTCAAGATTAAGTACAATCTTGTAATTGTCGAATTTTATAAGTATACATATTAAAAGTATCTTAACCTATTATTTTAGAAGCAGTGCAAAAAGAAACAATAGCTATCCCCTTGGAAATCCATGGGCTGCAGTATCTTGGATTACTATAGCTTTCAGATTTCTTCAGAACTTAAATATTATATCCTCTTAAAACTAACTAATATCAGTAATCTTTTGTTTCAGTAAAATGTAATAATCTCATGTCTCAAAGCTTGTTTCCTCCATGAAATAACAACATCAGCGAAAATTTGCACTTACTAAAATCGGTATGTGAAACATAATAAAATTTTTAATAACTGAAGTACTGAAGGTATATTAGATTTTATCATGATAACTTATGGTAGGTTTGGAGGGCAGTAAATTACATTTAACATCTTGTAACTTTTTTGGTTAAAATTAATACTTAAAGTCGGCGAAGAGAAGATATATTCACACAAATAAAACTATTAGGCCCCTATTTTCTAAAACATTATTACCTTAAAATTCATATTGATTAGTTTTCGAAAAATTATACACAATGCTAGAAAAGATAAATGTGTAGATTGCATTTGTTGTCAATCAATTACACTAAACTTTAAGGTGCGTGGTGTCGTCAAAACAATACTAATTTCTCCAAAGTTACAACTAGTTGAAGGTTTATAATTTATTCTTTTAAAATATGTAAACGTCATTGCACAAAATTGCATTAAATACTTATATAGTATAGAAAAAGATGGTAAGTATACACCTCCGAATGTCACGTCAGTTGTGATGAAATTGCCTATGTGTATTTGTTTCACTGAACACCCACTTTTGCATTACCATAAGAAGTATGAAATTGGATGGTCGAAATGCATTTTTTGGAAGGTAAATATCCTCTTGTGAGGACAAAACTAAAACAACTCTTCGTGTACAATTCAAACTTTTTATTCGTAGCAAAAAAACGCATTCGGTCGTGCTGACGGTTAGATACAGACACTTCCTCTTTTGGTTATCTTTGAACATGGCCGCGTGAAGAATTCATAGGGGGCGGACACATATGTTAGGTCGATGGTCAAATTCGGATATAACATTTCCGATAGACTGCAACCTCATCCGAATAGAATTCAACCTTGTTCGGATAGATTGAAACTGTGTCCGAATTAATTACTACTTTATCCTAAGAAAACACAATTTGGCCTAATTGATTCAATACACGGTTATAAATGAAAGTTGTGGTGGAAAATTCACTTTTTTCCATTAAATCGGTTACAGTTGACATTGAGATAGAATTATATCGAATTGAGTTTAACAACATGTACAGAATACTTAAAGGGGATATATATGAAAATATATAAATATAACAATAAAAGTTATAAAAAAAATAATGAATAAAGGAGAGATGACGATGCAGAAGTAACTTAAATTTAAAACTAGTAACTGCATACAATGCCTTCAAGGTTCAAGTCTAAAGCCTTGTGGAAATAGGGGAAGAAAGTAAGGTACCCGTTGAAATAAGGAAGATAGTCGATATGTTTCAAGTAATCAAAAGTTTAGCGTGGGATGCTTTTTTCTTTTCATTCTTCATACATTTTAAAAGAAGCTGTGTCAAAATAGAAAGAAATTACTTTTAATTTTATTCACTTTATTTTTATGATTTCACATACTTATTTTATTCCATTTCTTACAATTTGTTAGTGGAACACAAAAAAAAAAGAAAATCAATATACGTACTCACTAATCAACACTTATAAATATCACCTCCATTGTAATCATATTAAAGAAAACTTACGAGTTAACTACTTCAACTTGTTACTTAACCTTCATGAGTCTTTGAGTTAAAACACTGAACCGCATCAAATCATATCAGTCATTTCCTGGAGCATTTTGTTCAAAATTAGACCAGAACTGAATCATTTCAGTAACTGACTTTCGTCTGCAACTGGTGTGCCATATAGGTTCAACTTGAAGTAAGCTGGAGGATGCAGTAAGGTAGTGCTTCTGTTTATCTATAGCATCCGCTACCACTACCGATGGTCTTGGTGGTCCCGATAACGATTTCTTTTTGCAACATCCGACATTACGATTGCCGTGGCAATTTCCGTTGCTAGCACCTTTCTCTGCCTGGCTGACAGATTCCATCGTGCCTGCTGTCGACGTCGATTTGTCGTCATCATTGATTATTGGAACTTGTTGATTTGTGATTTGCTCGTAATTCAATTTATTTCCCACTGATGGGTTTAAAATTGGCTTCTCGTTTAATGTACTGTCACCGTGGCATGAAGTGGAGGCGTAATTAAATTCATTCGAATCTAATAAAGAACCGGTGTTGCTACAGCCCTCCCTGTCACCAAACGCCTCCTCATCAGAACTTTTTCCAATCTGGTGTAATTTGCCTTCGGAGTTGCTATCGTGTTTGTTTAAAGAAGGAATCATAGGTTCTGCAACGGGGACGGTCTCAACACCTCTGCTAACAATGCCAGCTCGACAGATCGAATTTCCCTCTGGATTAAGAATATCTGGGAGGCCCTCAACCTTCGGGCTTAGGTCGATATTTTTGGTAGGGTGATTTTCATCTGGTTGCTTTGTTTTCAAAAACAATTCCTTCTTGGGATCCTTAGCCAAATAATTTTTAAATTCGTCTCGGTAATAGTCATTGATTAATGTCAACATCCCCTTCGAATACCAGTAAATCACTCCGACTAATAGGAATCCTTGAACAAACGGGCCTATCATGTCGTCTACTATTTGTTTTTCATTTATTACTTAGAAAAATGTCTCATCGAAAAGCAATTCCCGTATCATTTTATAGAGTTCCTGCATGCTAGGCCAGGCCATTGTTAAAATTATAACAATTGAATTCGCCATGACGAATAATTTCATCATGCCCACCCCTTTAAGCGGATTATTTTGTCCAATGAATCCAGTTTCAGTCGGAACAGATAGCAAAAGGGAACAAAGGACAATTAATTAGTTTTATTCACACCAGACTTATTTATAATACCTTCGGGTGAGCGCAGATAGTCTCCGAATCCAGAATTATATTCCTCATTCTTCACGGTCTCCTCCTTGATTACAATTATTGGTTCTTTTTTAGTGCTTCCTACTCCCGAGGATTTACTGCTGGATGATGAGTGAGATGCCCTACGGGACTTTGTCATTTTAATGATAGCACTGCATTTGCCTCGAATGATACTTTTGTATTGGTGATATGCTGCGCTTTACCTTATTAATCTGCAATAATAAAATCTGTTAAGCATTTAAATATACCGAGGCACAAGGTGTGAAAAGTTCCAAATTAGCGGAAAAGATGGAGTTTTAAGAATTTTAAAAATAAGCTAATCAGAAAAAAAACACTACTGCTTCCTTTGCTTTAATGTTTTTATCAAAATTCAGTAAACTACGCTGCACAAGAATCTATTAATGGATGAGGAATTTTTTAGTTATTTTTTAAAATCTGGGAAATGTTTCAAGGAACATAGAATTTACTGTGGGTTCCAAACCACGACAGGGATTAGAAATATGTATATTATTGATTTTTAAGTAGAATTCTTAGCCGGCAAACAGACAAATTTATTAGAACCATTCCAATGGTGTAAACAACATTACCCATTCACATTCCAATTCCATTCTTTGGAGTCGATTTCTTTAACCACATTCCTTTTCAATTCAGAATGACAATTATTAAAATGAACCATCATTTCAGATAATGACATATGGAATTACCATTCCTAGTAAATTCGACACAGATTGCCAGCGGAATTAAAATGTAATTCAGAAGAAATTACCCAGGAATTACAAGTTGATTTTAATTCCTTAACTCATTTTCAATTCCCTTTCTGGAGGAATTGAAAAGAAATTGAAAAGAAATTGAAAAATTAAAATCGACTTGTAATTCCGGAGTAATTCTTTCTAAATTACATTTCAATTCTGTTGGGAATCTCAATGCAATTCCATACATCATTACCTGGGATGAAGATTCGTTTTAGTAATTCTCATTCCGAATTGAAGGAAATGGAAAAGCAGTCAATATTTTGGACGAACGTTAAGCATTGTAGACTGAACTACGGATGGAAGAAGAACATATGGCTCTATCTTTCCGTATAAATTCGCACAAAACAGTGCACGGATAGCACAGATGTAAATCCCAGAGGTTAGACTTTAGTCGAATTTATGATTGGTTGAAATCTGCATATTGCAATCGGTGAACCGAGCCAACTTTCGTCGATGCCACACGGAAGGAGGTGATGCAGGAGCAATATAGTCAAAAGACTGCTAGATTGGATGTTATAGATTGGATAACGTTGCCTGACCACAGAGCCAAACAATTTGTGGTGGAAAATGGATCCAAAAGGATAGAGGGCCGCGTTTCGTCGGATGTTATCCGAAATCAATAGCTACAAATTAAAATTCCTAAATTCCTAACATAAACCTCAATCAATAACTAAAGATTTAAACCCTAATCCTATTTCCCATGGAAATTCCAAACCCACACGAAACCCGTTTCATACCGTGTAAACCAATTTTATCGTGTTACCCGGGGACCGAAAAACAATGCTATCAGGTTACCCCGGGTTGCAATGATCGTAGGAAGCTTTAGGGTCGATGCACACGAACGGCTTTCTGCCATGCGACACTCTGTGGCATTTGTTCGTGCAGGCCATAAGGTAATGTGTTTAAATTGAGATAAATTAAAGTGAGATATTAAATTGAGATATTAAATATGTTACCCTACGATCTGCACGAATAAATGTCGCTGAGTGTCACACGGCAGAATGCCGGTCGCGTGCATCGGCCCTTAACTACAGCTTTAACGACAGCTTCCATTTTTTTTCCAGCGTAAGGAAATTGCCCACGCCACAATTTTACGCGAAAAGTTCTGGGCTCACCTTTTGTGACCTGGAAAATTAGTCACAGTCTTTTTCAGGCCATCAACCCAGAAAAGACTTGTGAAATCGGTCGTAAATAAGTAGGGAGCAAGTGAGAAACCGCCAAGCGAGATAGGTGCATTAGCCAGTGCATTTTATACCTAAGTTAATTATTAAATTGGATTAAGTGAATTATAATTTTTTATTCACTAATGATAAATAAATAAAGAAAAAATAAAGACAGTGTTTTAATTTTGGCGAATGAGGTCCATCCTGGTTGCAGAGGAAGTTCTCAGCGGTAAGTTCACCATCGCTTTTCGAGAAGAGATTGGTAACAATTCCTCAAAACACGACTGTGGAGAAGTGTACCGCAGTTTTGAGGACGAATTTAAAGAAAAACATCTAAGATCATAAAAGATGTGGAGATGATAATACCAGCTATGTATGGCAAATCTCGAAAGGCATACCCTTCACGATCATAATTCCACACCCATGGGAGGGCTACAAGACAAATTGAAAAGAACTCCTCGACAATGAAAAAGGCAGAGTGGAGAGATTTCTGCTCGAACATGGAGACTATCTCAGAAATTAATAGAGGACAGGGACAGGATTCTAATGGAGGTGCAATTTCCAGGGAGCGCTGTTTGGAAAGATCTTGGACCGTAAGTAAATCACATGACCACGGAGTTAGGCAAGGATGTGGCTGCTTTACTATTGTGGAGCAAAGTTGCCATTACACCACATTCGGAAAATATTTATCACCTGTTTTGTAACAGAGTATACATCGGTTAAGTGGAAGGAAACTAAAGTAATCTTTCAACCAACAAAGCGAAATCCTTTAAGCCTGGAAAATACTGCAGCGTGCTGAAGGAGTATAAACTAAATGTAAACCAACATGCATATCAAACAGAAAAATCAACGGAACCTAGACTTCACAAGCTGGTGACATGGACATTGAAGATGCCTTTGATATAATTTAGTATAACAAAGCCTCATTATAAAACAGCTGATTAAGTAGTTGAGTGATCTTGCCGCTGTATGTTTTGCTTGAATAACTGCGGCATGTAATCACCAGGGAAAACAGAAGATAGCAGACTGTTCCACATTCGTACAGTTCGGCTGAAGAAGGATTCGCGGTATTATACTGTTCTGTTAGGCCTTGTCTCGAGGACGAAAGGGTGAAGACAGCTCGATACGCGGGTATTGCGCGTAAGGATTGAATCAGACCAGAGATTTCGTTGAAGCAATGTCCGTTAAAGTAACGATAGAAGAGCGTCAGACAAACGACATTAGGCCGATGCTCCAGAGAATCATTTTAGAGCTATTCGCTTCGTCAACAATGAGCTTCTTCTGGACTTTACCCAACTCGGACAATGCAGTTCGTTCTAGATCAGATATGAGTCTTAAGATGAACGCTAAATTGAATGGCGTGAAGAATCTCTTGCAACGCTTTAGGGAGCCTAGACATTTCATCGCATTCTTTGCAATAGCGAACATGTGAATTGTCCAATTAACTGAACTGATAACTGAACCCCTAAAATGTTCAAGTTAAGAGAGTTTGGAATGCTCACCCCATTAACGAAGAGAGGTGGGAGAGGATTAAGGGTCATTTTGAAAGAAAATCAGACAGCAACAGCATTGAACTCGACGCGATTCTCCCTGCCATAGGCGAGAATTTTAATAATGTCGTCGTTGAGTGATGCCATCATGCATGCTATTATGAATAGCATTTCAACAAGAGTCAACTGATCCACACGAGTACGCGAAATCAAGGGTACTATCGTCAGCAAAACTGTGAATTGGGTTGGAAGTAAGTGATAAGAGATTATTATCAAAATTAGGAAAAAAACGAGAGAAATATGAGCCAAAAAACACAAACTTACACGTTCATAATAATCTACAATTTATCAGTCCCTATTTTTAAGAAAATTTTTATGCTGTACTATTTTGCGATGTGCATTAACTGGTAAGGATTATTGCATTCTTTTGCTTTTTGTTATTCCTATGCTTTATGTATTTACCTACTTGTTGCTGGTTATTATTTTATTCATTTTTCCAAAATTAAATCATCAGGAAATTAAAAACGAGCATTTTATTTCACTTTGTAAACCCCGTGAACTTGAATGACAGCCCTTGAACCCTTAACTTTAAAATATAAATAGAACTGTTTAATTTCATACAAACAATAAGAATATGTGGTGCCACTTTAAATCAAATACAACACTTAGGTGCACAAACAAGTCAACAGAAATTCACTCAGTAGCAAAAGTTCACAACTCAAAAAAAACAACAACAACAAAAATATATATATATATATATATATATAGCAGAATGAATCTTATGAATCCTTTCACATCTAGTACGACTATGAATTTACTGCTAAATAAATACGATAAATGAGAGCTCAAATAATTTAGGAATCAACATTTGCTGCTCCTGTTTACTCACACTTTCCACGGTGCCAAAAAGAAATGGGCTCAAGAGATTCCATTCCCATGAGACCCCAGGACCTCAAGAAAATTACTGCTATCAGGCTTGCCGGCAGCAATTCCTACTATCAACTACGTGACGAATGTTCCTCCCTTTTGTGTTAATTTTTATGCTGGAGAGGAACTGAATTAGAAATTTTTGTGTATCTCCTTGCCAATGATATTCTTTTACCTCTCCTATGATATTTGGATAAAATGGACGCGTTTATTCGATATCTTTCCCACTACCTTTCCTGAATAGTACTGAGCGGACCATCCCGATATTTCAAGCTCATTTTCATGGTGCTTTTGTGGGTCTTCATTTATCAATCAACCTCGAATACGGACAACAAGTCTCTTTCCCATTGCTCATTGTCATACTATTGTACTACTGCTCTTTTAATGCGATTACGTAAAATGTGAGGTATTGATTGAATAGCTTCAAAATGCAATCACAATTTTGGTGTCACATTGCAGAAATAATTTCAACTCGTGAGTGGTATTATTGCTTTGGAATTCCTGTTAAACAGTGCACTATATAACGCTCATTATCAGAACACTATTTCAGTCCATCTAGCATTCGAATTGACGACAATAAAAACTTTAGTGCGTAGATCTCTGATGCTGCAGTATGTTAGATATATCTGCATTGCGCCCCTTGTATACAATTTGTGTGATTCTTGAGTAATGACACAAAATGCCCCTTTCAAGGTATAATATAAAAATCAGATGTAATTAAATAACATTTCAAATCCCTAACGGAAATGTCTGGAAATTCACATTCCCTCAGTAAACAAAATTTTTAATGAAAATTAAATTAGCGCCAGATTATCACCAACTGACGTTAATTCCCATAAAATGTTTGCTCCACTTTCAGATGCTTGAGCGTAGGAAGTGCTCCTTTGTAAATAGACGAGATGGACGAGGAGGGTGAAAAACAAGGCATAGAAATGAACAAGGAGCCTAGATGGGGTTACAGCATTCTCGCTAATGTGACAAATGAAATTAACTTCACATCTGGAAGTGAAATAAAAGAGCTGTCTTAACCCATTAAAAACCTATCATCTGTCTCCTTGTTCCGGCGCTGGAAGTTAATTTTGTTTCATTTTCATGCAGGCGTAAGATTTTAGGCATTTTAGAAAAATGGTTAAATTCAGGAATTTTAAGTAAATGGCTAGTGAAGGCTGGATATCTTTCGGCTTTAATTAATTCTAAAAAGAGGATTCTCTGCTTGCAGTTGTTGCAGAAGATCAACTATTTCACGCTTTAGTGTTCATCGAAATTCTTTCTGTGCACAATTGTATAAAACTCCTCCACATTAATTGAAAATCCCTCACTGTGGAGAAAATATCGTCCAATTAAATTTAAATTTGGCGCACAACAAAAATCAAAAAAGAACATCGTCACCGAATACATAGGAACTAGTGGTATATTGCTCCTATTATTCAGATATTAGCGAGAAATGTGATGATTTGACGATGTGAAAGGACGTGTTCCTACTTTTCATGCCATTGTCAGGTGAGGATATGCTTAAAATTGCCAACTCTGGAAGCATACTGCCATAAAAGTGAGTTAAGATTTTACGGGATAGTAAATCGGCCGGATAAGAATAGGGAACTTGGTAGTTCCGAAGCAGTCGAAGGGATCCAACTAAGCATCGCAACGACAATCGGTGACCTGAAACAATTCGACGTAGAAAACACTTTCGACTTTCGAGATGAGGTGGACAATGCGGCAATAAAAGATACAAAGACCTCAGCCGAACCAGATTGGTAAAAATCGAGATCGATAAGAAGAGCGAATGCTGCTCAGGTAGCTTAAGAAAAAAAAACGAAGGAGCGACGTGAGTGATGATAGAAATGATGACGACTAAGAGGCTGAGTAATCACCCTCAAGGGACACCACTGTACCGGCGGCGGAACAGGCTCCAGAGGTGACAGCACCTGCTAAGAGTACCTGGTCCCGAACGGTGAGCTACTTCTACAACAGAGAGCTGAAGCGACAAGGTTACACGAGAGAAACCTACGAAGAGGAAATATAAGCAGATTCAAGGTATAGCAGGATTAGACATATGTTATTGTGAGGCATGGACTGCAGGAAGTTTTGCTGCTACATCTGGACACGCCGTACCAAAAGTGTGGAAAAGGTCACTTTTGGTGCTGCTTTTTCGAATCGATCAAAAAAGGGTGATTTTCCAGAACAACCACCACAAGAGAATTGGAGAGCTTTGTAAGCTACGGAAAGATGGAGAACGCGAAACTGACATAATTGCGAAACTAGAGAACATGAAGAAAGAAGTAAGAAAAGCCTTTAAACAGGCTATGAGGAACAATGAACCGTAAAAAAGAGTGCTGAAAAGAACTCTTCGACGAGGAAAAAGGAAATGATGGAGAAATTTTTGCCCAAACATGAAGACTATCTTTAAAGTTAGTACAGTGCACTAAAAGTCCAGCCTCCAAAGTTAGACTTGTTCAAGATAGGACAGGAAAAACTGTTAAAATGTTGGAAGAGGCGTACGGGGTTCTAATTAATCTAAAACTTCCTAGGAAGCTATGCCTAGAAAGATCTTGTGTAATCCCTTAACCACGATATTAGACCGGGATGCGACGAAAAGATGTTGTCTCTGGTGGTGATCTTTCTACCCAAATCAGTAAAAAGGGATTACACCGAGGCGAAAAACTTTAGGCTGAATACGGGAGGCATTTCTTTGGATGAACATCGAAGAATCCTTTGATAGAATTCAGTACAGAACACCGAAAATTTCCTTACCATTGAGAAAGAGGGCAATCAGGGTACAAATCGGTTACAGAAGTGAAATATTCATAGCTTTGAGGTGATATTCCTGGAACTTTATAATGACCTCTCAAAACTGTTACAGTTCCTGTCAACCAATTTAAGACATATTAGGAACTTTAAAGTTTGCAAGATATGCTAAGCCTATTTACAATATACTTAACAGTTGTCAAACTTTTCTCCAAAAAGGGTCCAGTCTAATAATTAAAACGGAAGCGTTTAATTATTCATATCACACTTGATTAAGGACATCCGAGCTGAATCGCCATTTCGATAAATTATAAATACACCCCGTTTCTGAAATAGTCCTCTTAATGGCATCATCCCTTCCACTGTAATTCCGTTTGAATGTAATTATTTGCAATTTCCTACTCAGCATTAAAACCTATTGAATCGTTGAGTACTCCACCCTCAGGCAGACATCTTATTCGATTCCCAGTTTCCACCTATTTCCGGTTCGTTTCAATTTTACACAGAAGGCGTTGGTAACAAGATTCTATTTCTTATATCTAGAAACCCTTTCGACCATTTATTGTGTCGTCCTATATAATGAGCTGTGAAGACGGCGTAATCTTTGACAAAACTTGACTGTACAATCCCTCGGGAGGGTGTTTGGATATCGATTTTCTTAAAATTCTCTTCATTTTTCAACTTAACGACAAAAAGGTTCCGCTCAGTCTAAATTTACATCACCGTAACTGTTTATGAGAATCCAGCCGCAGAGCCCTTACACTTAAGTTTTCTATTTTCGATATTTTTCAAGAAGCGATAAAGTCGATTTGGTTGGTTTTAAGTAATTCAGAAGACTTGGAGGCTAAATTGATTTACAAAACAAATTATCTCATGACAAGAGGAATTCATGAAACACAGTCTATTCTTGCAAACAGGTATTCGTATCAATGACTGTGGAAACAGGAACATTACCCACATATTTCACGAATTTCGTGCTCACAAAAATTTTCCGTTCCATGGTGGCGTATCCTTTTAAAACCGTCCGTCTGCTCCGCGCTCTTATGAATATTCATTTATTCATCTCCCTGAATGCTTGTCTATCTAGAAGCCCTTTGCATTTACACTCCACGCTTGGCTGTGATTAATTGCTCTTCAGCGGAATGTTCTCTATTTTTCTTTTACATTTATTAATGAGTCCTTGTTGGTTTGGTTAATGAATCTAATTAACACTACAAAGAAAAAAAGAGATAATTTTCAGCCTGTAGAAATTTTGCCAGGATAATGAATATGCTTTCAGACCTGGCTGATGTTAAATTGAAAAATAAGCCAGCTCTTTCTGAAATTAATGCAATGATTTTATAATAATTATACTACCAGCACTAATTGTTTATTATATTAGTGGAATATCTCTGACCATACCTGAGGAATATGTTAATTGTATGTCGATCACGAGTTAAGAGTGTAAGTTGCTCAGTGGGCCAATTTAATTCGTATGATCTCTGGTTCAAATCCTATCGGTGCTTATCAATGCTTAATGTTTCTTGCTCTGATATCAGACTAAATATTAGAAGTTGTTTGAATCCATACGTAGGGATTTTTAAAGTGTTTTGTCATTTTCTGAAATGTCCATTCTTCGAAAGATTATCATATAATAACTCAACTTATATTCTGTAATGGAGTATCATTCATAAGGTTTTGTATTGACCGATCGATAGGCAGTTAGATCTAAGCACTGATTATTGTAATAAACTAGCCAGCAAAGCAGAACTCGATCGTTTTTTTATCGTCCACATTTACCTTTCTGAAGCGGGATTAATTTTGTTTAATTAGAAGTTTATATTATGTAAAATTGAATATTTAAAACTAATTATTGGCCACCTTGCAAAAGCTCACGATTGAAATTGACAATCGGAGATCAGTGCGAATGGTTGCGAGCGACACTTGCATAAGTGCTTCAAAGAAAATCTGGAAGATTATTAGACATCCAGAAAAACTTTCAATACTTTGTTTCCCAAAAGTTGGTTTGGTGCAAATTTGTTATTTTTTGTGGATTTTGAGAATAATACAAAAGTACAACATGGATCTAAGGATCAGAGTATTTTTGGAGAAAGCCACTGCGGCACAAATGAAGAAGAACCTTTAGGCAATAGGACTACAAACAGCAGGGAATAAAGAAGAAGTTAAATCACGTTTAGAAAGGGCAATTCAAGAAGTGCCTCCCCAGCAACTTGAGGAAACTTTCCCCAGAATTACGTTAGGGATAATACCATTCAGACCATAGAAGAATTTAATAAAAAAGTTGCTAATGCTGAGGTGCACAATCAGTTGAGCAAGCGAAAGAAAACATCCGACGAAACATATCACCAGTTCCTCCTCGCTATGTTAGAAATTAATGCACTTGCCAGATGTCCTCTAATTGCATCTTACCTACATTTCTGGATTTAGGGAGTCGCACTGGCTTTTTGCAGCAGTAATACTTATCAGCCTGTTTGATTTCACCCCTTCAATCAGGTAAGTACTCATATTCACGAATCAATAATAGCGATTAATAAATTTAGGGTCAACCAATGCAAAAGGTACAGTTTGGAAATTCAATTGTAATTTTAAATTTATTTGTTGTTAAAAACAATGCGATGAAATATGCTATTGTTTAGAGAGGAAAGGAGTGTGTTTATGGGGCTTCTGGATCCTCCCAAACTCCCAAAGCTTCCCGAAAGTTTTCCATCGAAGCTTTACCCCCAAGCTCTACCCCAAAGCTTCATCCCTGGGGCTTCAACCCAAAATTTGGTGGCGCTACTTAGAATCTGGAAGCATTCGAAAGCTTTTGTCCGTCGCCTTTACCTGCAGGTTGATGTGTAGCTAAAGCACTTAGAAACCACACTTGACCTTACTAGTGGACGGAAAACATGCGCTGGCAGGTTGAAGACCGATGAAGTTCAAGTTCTATGAACGAGATTTGCCTATGTATCGATTCGCTTCTTGGAGTTGATGTTAGAATGATGTTATTTAAAATTTGGCTCTGCCAGGAGTAGGTCAACTCATTGAATTTATTAAAGATTCTTTTGATTTAAATAAGATTTCAGGACCATGATCTATTCCGAACCTATCACTGAATGAAATTTTTTATACAGTTAAAAATAAACCGTAGTCACCTTCAAATGTTTCTCTTTGTATTTGTGAATTTAACACGTTGAGTGCCCCAATCAGCATAAAAGCTTTCGTGAGAGAATTACTTGGTAAAATGCATTTATCCGGAGAGAGCTTTTAAGTGCCGGTCCCCAGGGACCGGCGTGGCGTTTAACATGTTAAGAAACATCTGTAATGATGTTAGCTAAGAGCAAGACTTTTCATTCTGTGATAACTAGAGTTAGTCCACACTAAAGCCTCGTATAAGTAAGTCCGATTTGTTTTATTTTGAACCCCCAGCTGTTCCACCACTACAAAACTCTACTCCATCTCACTGCCAAGGTTCATCTTCACAGTAGTCATAGAAAACCGTAAAATTTGTATTGAGCTACAGTTTGACTGTATTTAGCGACATATCCCGCATTTTTTTCTTGCTGAAAACTATTTATTATTTTGAAATAAAACTTTAAATTTACAATAAATTATTCTCACCACGTCTGATTAACCAAAAAATTGCACAGCGCACAGTCCAATAATATTTTATGTTTAAACCCAAATTAATTAAATAAAATAATCTTCCAGAAATTATAAAATCATTGCCGCTGAAGGAACAAATCATTCGGCAAGTTTGCAATGGCAACTTTTTGATAAAATGTCTCAAAATTAAAACGAAAACTCATGCTGAGTGACAGGAAGCAGGAACAGAAATTTTCAGGGCTAGAAATATACGCAAACTGCATGTCTTTGGCAAGCTTATAACGAACTCTTTCAGGAGAGTTGAAATCCATGTTTTCCACTGCGATGAACACTCATTAATGGTGCAGAATTGAAAAACTTTTCTAACCCATTTCCTTGCATGCAAATAAATCTGAGCAGGGTTTACTCGAGTTGAGTTGAACTTTTGCTTCATGCTGCTGGTTCGGCGCACACTTCGTACTTTTCCAGCATTAAAACCGCTTTAAAGTGTGATTAGTCTTTGGGTTTATGCCGCTTACATCCAAAACTCTTGTGGTATTGTGGCAACATTTTTAGATTTACA
>QYTT01087312.1:9036-19317 GCA_006980735.1 Dasypogon diadema | reverse complement strand
ATGCGATGAAATATGCTATTGTTTAGAGAGGAAAGGAGTGTGTTTATGGGGCTTCTGGATCCTCCCAAACTCCCAAAGCTTCCCGAAAGTTTTCCATCGAAGCTTTACCCCCAAGCTCTACCCCAAAGCTTCATCCCTGGGGCTTCAACCCAAAATTTGGTGGCGCTACTTAGAATCTGGAAGCATTCGAAAGCTTTTGTCCGTCGCCTTTACCTACACATTGATGTGTAGCTAAAGCTAAACCATGATCTATCCCGAACCTATCACTGAATGAAATTTTTTATACAGTTAAAAATAAACCGTAGTCACCTTCAAATGTTTCTCTTTGTATTTGTGAATTTAACACGTTGAGTGCCCCAATTAGCATAAAAGCTTTCGTGAGAGAATTACTTGGTAAAATGCATTTATCCGGAGAGAGCTTTTAAGTGCCGGTCCCCAGGGACCGGCATGGTGTTTAACGTGTTAACAAACATCTGTAATAATGATACACTAAAGCTTCGTATAAGTAAGTCCGATTTGTTTTATTTTGAGCTCCCAGCTGTTCCACCACTACAAAACTCTACTCCATCTCACTGCCAAGGTTCATCTTCACAGTAGTCATAGAAAAACGTAAAATTTGTATTGAGCTACAGTTTGACTGTATTTAGCGACATATCCCGCATTTTTTTCTTGCTGAAAACTATTTATTATTGTGAAATAAAACTTCAAATTTACAATAAATAAATATCACCACATCTGGTTAACCAAAACAATTACACTGCGCACAGTCCAATAATATTTTATATTTAAATCCAAATTAATTAAATAAAATAATCTTCCAGAAATTATAAAATCATTCCCGCTGGAGGAACAAATCATTCGGCAAGTTTTGCAATGGCAACTTTTTGATAAAATGTCTCAAAATTAAAAGGAAAACTCATGCTGAGTGACAGGAAGCAGGAACAGAAATTTTCAGGGCTAGAAATATACGCAAACTGCATGTCTTTGGCAAGCTTATAACGAACTCTTTCAGGAGAGTTGAAATCCATGTTTTCCACTGCGTTGAACACTCATTAATGGTGCAGAATTGAAAAACTTTTCTAACCCATTTCCTTGCATGCAAATAAATCTGAGTAGGGTTTACTCGAGTTGAGTTGAACTTTTGCTTCATGCTGCTGGTTCGGCGAACACTTCGTACTTTTCCAGCATTAAAATCGCTTTAGAAGTGTGATTAGTCTTTGGGTTTATGCCGCCTACATCCAAAACTCTTGTGGTATTGTGGCAACATTTTTAGATTTACAGCCTTATAGTTCTCTGGTCTGAAAGCCAGAAGGCTCTTCGGGTAAATTGTGTTTGCTATTTGTTTTGAATTCAAGGGTAAATAAATCAACCTTCTGCGAAACTGTGCTGACTATACTTCAGGCGTAAGCCGCATTGACTTTTCATTCGCATGTATTACGTTTTCGACAACTTTGAAATATCCAGAAAAGTCTTACTCCATTTACCTTAATTTCGCAAAAATGGAGAATTCATTAACCGCACACTAATATTTCTTTATTAATATAAGATGTAGATGCATACATACATACATAAATACTACTTCAAAAGGAGTGAAAATCTATTTCTGAGGATTTTTCAATTGGGCAATACTAAGGGAAAAGGTAATATTTTACAATCTAAAGGGGGGTTCTAAATTTTCACCTTGTTTTCATTTTGTAGCCTTCACATTAGAAAATATTATCGGTAGGATTGTGAAGCTGATAGATACTGAAAATGCTTTCAACAGCGTCTTCATATAATAACTGAGATACTGTAGAAGTATAAGGTGAAACATCCCATTAGTAAATGTACATGCTGAGAAAAAGGATAATCTATATGAATCTCGGTGATGAATACAGAAAGGCAAAGTGTTTTAAGGGAACCCCACAAAGTGGTATTCTGTCTTCACTGCTGTGGGTTTTTGTGATGAGTCACCTCCCCTCTTCATTATCGCAGAATTATTACAGAGCCGTTTGTTATGCTGATGATCTTGTCATTCTCCAAAGGGAATCCTTTGAAATTTACTAGGGTAGTCTACTCTGAAGTGCCATCTAACTAGTTGTTAACTGGCAAACAACCTCACTCTCACCATAAGCTCTCAGAAAACAGAATTTTGCATATTCACTAGAAAAATGACTCTGACCATGCCCACTTGACATATCGAGGGCGCTAAGCTCGACTAGTATGAAGATAGAAGCTATTCTTTATGTCTTGCGCTTGCTCTAGTAATTTACGTGAAAAATGTAGCAGCATCTACGGTTAAGTCTAAGATTAAAGGATTATCTCAAGAGCTTTTGAGCACATTCAATTTTACCTAATCCCCAAGGTTCACTATTGGGGGCTTCCCGCCACAGTTCCTGTTTTCGAGGTACACAACCATCATTTGTCGAAATATTGATTGCCCTAGAGTCTGAATTCAATATCCCACCAAGCCAGGATTGGGATCCCATTCTGTAATACCTCTTTTGACGCATGTAATCCTCTAGGCAGGCGGATTAAAAACTGAAGATAACTTTGAAGATAGTCAGAAGACATTTAAATAGTAAAAGTACTGACCTCTTACCAGAATTTCTAAATTTCTTTAAAAAATGTTTTAATTTAGATGAGAGCCAAATTATTTAAAAAAGATTTAAAAAAGTGAAGTGAAAAACAATGAAGAAAATAAAAGAAGTTGGGTTTGTAAATAACCACAAATCCATTTTAGACCTCTAAATATTTGCTTGGGCGTATTGCCGTGTGTTGGTATGGGCCTATTTTTGCTTGAGATTCAGCTGGTTTCCTTGGAGTTAATCACTGCAAAGTTAAGCTATTAAGTATTTCGGTAAAAATATCTTTGTCGAAGATATGAGCATTCACTTGCTCTCTGCAGCAGATCATCAAGGAAACTCATGTGTTCCAGCGTAGTTCAATATACGTAGTGCGGTCCAAGTATTTATGAGCTCCAAGGATTCTGATTAAAATTTCCTGGAATTCTTTTCCTAGGTGATACCCTCAACCTTCCTGAGGGTACAAAAGCTCCTGTCGGAGCACTGTTATCAAACAATTCGAAATAATGATTCGAAAAGTGAAGTGAAAAGTCAAAATGTCAAAAACTGAATACCGTATTGAAATAAAATTTTTAATAAAAGATGGATTAACACCGACATTGGTCGAAACTTTTTCGCTAGGGACGGGAGTCAATTGAAGATGATCCACGCAGTGGAGGACCAGCAAGGGTAGTTACGCAGAATAACGTGAATTTGGTTGGGAAAACTGTTCTGTGGTTAAAGGCCAAGAAATCGTTGAACAATCCGGTATATCGAAAACAAGCACCCTTCGGATTCTTCATAAGTACTTGAGTATGAGGATGAAACTAATGATTCTTTGCCATGATCTTTTGTCCAAAAGGGATTCAATTAAGTGGCATCGCTCCGGAGAGCTAGAACTGAAAAAAGCGAAGGTTTGAACTTTTGAAACTATCTTTGAACCCGGCTTAAACTACGCTAATTTCTTCAATACGTTTGATGAATATTTTGTAAGATCCCAAGACGAAATCATATATCATCAGAAAAACTATACCATTTTACGCTTATTTAAAGCGAGTCCTCTCGTACAAATCTATATTGGTGGGCATCATAGTTATATATACAGCAGTAATCTTGATATTGAGACTTAGCCAGCGAAAATCGAACGGTCCAATCTCTCACAAAACATATTGGCAATATTAAATACTGATTACAATGGCACCTGTAACTACTATAACTTTTTACTTTAAGCACTCTCACGGAGAAATTCTTATAGTAAACTGTTAGCATATCAACTTTTTCTCTTATATGTATTTATATATATGTACATATTTCCTTCTTACCTGCTCTTAGAAATGGCACTGCTGTAAAATCTAATTGTAACAAAATGGTAAATTCGTATCACTTTCACATCAGACAATATTTATGATTTTAATTGTAGATAAACTGCGATGTGCGTCAAGATGAAAGCTTTCAAACTGATCTCAAATTTAATTAGTTAGATCTACGGAATTCTTCTTTAATGCTTTCATGCAATTATGATGTCAATCTTTACCAGTTTGCTCCAAAGCATTTCTGGGTGTATCTCAAAGTTGGAAAACAAAACATTTTGCAAACAATCCACTATTCAGTATCACTGAATAAATGCGTAAATGGTCCCTACAGAAAAGAAATGAAAAGCACAAAAATGTCATTGGTACTTTCCGGCGTCTGGGAGGTAACATATTCAACTCTCGGGCACTTTGAAAAAAGTGAAAAAGTACTGGTATTGACCCTGCTGATACTGCTATTTTCTCACAATCCACATATGCTTCACAAATGAAATATATTTCAAGTTAAAACCACCTGGAAAAAAGGCAAAATTCCTTGTCCATGTTGAAACAATTCCCATATATCCTTCTTTCTAATCGCCACATGTTGTGCACAATTCATTTATTTATCCCACAGCCCGAAATTCACATGCATATCACCGAAAGTTACAATATAATATGCTCGACTGCATTGCAATGCTCGTGTTGTGTTCTGTTCTCACCCGTAACAAATGGCGTTAAAATAACGCACATGTCACAGGAATATGTTCAGCTACAAATTTTGTGTTCCAGGAGAAATGAGTTCTTTTTCTGGTTCTGGTTCTGGTTCTGGTTCACAGTCATTCCAAACTCCAAATATAATTCGAGCAATATGAATATGAATATTTGATTTGGCCGCTGGGCCAACCGTCTTGGGGCGTTTCCGGGGGTGAATTATCAGAGGTTGTTATGACAACAATTTAGGTGCTGCTGACTGATGTACACACATGGGTTCAAAGTAATTCTTCTGGCAATTCCCGTCGATTGACTTGTGGGGGAAATATTGAAATTGAGATAATTGAAGAGAATAATTGATAACGAGTGTTTGTTCAGTTGACGATGACTAGGGGGAAAGTTCCGTCTGGAATGCGATTGTTTCCTTGTACTTTAAAGAGGTTTAAATGAATTAATTCGATTTGGTCTATTAACTCATTCTGATTCAATTGCTAGCCGACTGTTTTTCTCCATTTTTTTCCCAAAAGAAAGAAAGCAATCCAGCTCTTATTGGGGACCCTTATATGGGTGACTCATATGACTTAGCCGCCTGATGTTCTTTTTATATTTTCTATTTCGGCGGTGAAGTTAGTTGTCATATGTCTTGATCATTTCCGCTCTGAGATTGTTTAAGAAAGATTTATCAGTCTGCATAAAAAATTTTTTGGATACAAAAGCTGCAAAAAAAGTTATCTTTCAAAATAACTTTGAAAAAGAAACGTTGTTATGAGAGGCGATTAAAACGTAGCCTTTACCAACTATTATCCTCATTGCAAAAAAAATTGTAGCTAAGAGGAGATTGAGAAATTTTAACCTGACAAATGTGGCAAGGAGACCGCAAATTTTTTCCCAGTGGCTTCGCAAGTACAATTCCCGTCAGTAGAATTGCCTCAATCACTGGCAATAGAGGAGAAAATCTACAGACGTGCACCTCAACTTGAGCTTTTTAGAAGGCAGAAGCAATCCCTTATTGTTTTGCATGATAGAGTAGGGTCTTTAGAAAAAAGGGGCTTCTTAATTTTATTTGCAAATAAATCATTAAAAAAAATCTGTCATAGGCGAGACGAAAAATGGACATGCAATCACGAATAGTAAATTTATATTTAATGAAAACTGCAAATTTGTTTCACACTTAAATATAAAATAAATGTTTTCGTTAACAGAAAATTGTTAGCTGAAACATCGAGAAAAGGAAAAGGATATTGTTTTGATTTTGAATTTTTCTAGAACAGTTTAATGTAAAGAAATAATCACAAAACTCCGAAAACGATGTACAATTATATTTTAGAGAGTTAGGAAGTAAAAAATAAATGTCTCCGGGCTAGATGCACATAATGTGAAATACTCCAAGAACCTGAGCTACTGCGTGAGTGTCAGAACATACCCTATATCAGGGATGTTAAGTTTAATGGCTCTGCACTTGGTTTGTTCTGATTTAAAAGTAAAACTTATTATTAAATCTTTCTGATCGTACACCTTAAAGAAGTAAAATATTTGTATTTTGTGGATGCCAAAGGCAAACTTCCATCTTTTATCAAGCCCCTCTTTATTTCTTTCAGTCTCTCCTTCTAATAGATAAAAATGACGAAGCGGGCGTCCAGTGATAGGTGTCCACGAGACAAACTGATGTAGCGACTATACATATATTTAAATAATTAAATTTCAAATTTTCAAACCACTCCGAAATCACTCGGACAAATGATTTCTAGCAGTTAGAAATTGCGGACTACTTAATTCTTCTCGACCTGATGTAAAACAATACCGATATACCAGGGCCAATTACCTTTATGGCTTCCCGATCTCTGGAGTTCTGCTGAGTAAGTCACCGCGATCACTCCTCTTAAGTTGCGCTGTAACTTTTTCGATAATTATTTAATATAGTAGTGTTTTTTATAAAAGCGGTTTTGTATAAATCACCAAACCATTAAAAACCTACAGTATGTATCTAAGGAGGAGAGAGAGGGCATCCAATATGCTCGTACCGATTTACTATTTTGGTTAGTGTTTTGCCGGGAACTTCCACGATTAGAAACCATCTGTAAACAAATAGCGCAAAATAACTAAGATTCTTAAATAGTAAAGTCAAGAGCAGTGAGGTTGTGTTTTTGATTGTTTTGTTTCTATACAGTCCATCAAGCTCTACACATCTTTTTTTATTTCTTCTGTGAATGATCTAGAAATCTTCCTCATTTCCCATGTTATGGCTTAGACATATTAACTCTCTCTTTAATTCTTCATTAGTGTAAACCTTGCCTAAGTTGGAAATTCGAATTTTGGGGTGCCTCTTTTTTGATGTTGTAAGCTCATAAATATCTTTTTTCAGTCTATCTTCAATTTCTTTAAAGTTTTTCAACTTCCCATTTGGAAGTTATTGTAATTGGTCCGATTTTTTGAATTGAAAATTTCAACATACCTCCACGTTTCGAGGTCCTTAAAGTCCGAATCCATTGTTTTTAGAGAGATGTCTGTGTGTGCGTGTGTACTTCGTTCATTCGTACGTTCGTGAACATTTTTTCGTCTCGAATATCTCGAGAACAAAAAACAATATCGACTCTAGACCAATTTCATTCGACGCATAATTGCATAATGGACACCTGAAGAGGTTTTTCAAGAAATTCGAATTGGTGGTTTCTTTTTTATAACAATTAAACTTTCAAAAGCAAGACCAAATGGCCAAATGGGAAGTTAACAGTATGGGTAGACCAGTCACACCCAATTTATTTCCTGGGTATTCTGATCGTCCGTTTTTATATGATATTTATGATCCGCTTCACTAAAGTCTTTAGTTCGGTTATGTCAGTAGCTTCTTTAACCTGCTTTCTTGTGACATCATGTGTTTTAACAGATTTTGGCTCAATAATTATATTGAACACAGTCTCCTCTTGTGTTCTATCGTTTTCCATAGGTTCGCTTGCTCTGCACTCAAACTGTGCGCTATGGGTATTGCGGTATAGGGTTGTTCCCTGAGCTCAGGCAATAATTTAAAAGAAGTCGTTAATACATAATTTTCTCCGAAACCTTTTCATATACGAGCAGCGTTGATGGGCCTATATTCTTCATTTTACCTTTTTTAAATTGATAACACTACTAATTCTTCTCGCACATTAATGATTTATTAATTATGCTAACATATTTGGTGTTTAATTATTAAAATCCTTCATTTTTTTATACTTTTCAATGCTCCTTAAAGAAATTAAATTCTTTCTTTTTTGCTGAAAACATGAACAGCAGTTGCGTGTATTTTTTATATCGGAATACGTTTTATTTTATTTTACACAAGTGTATTTTCTTTTTTGTATTACTATGAGAAATAAAACTTTAGCAAGTATTTTCAAACAGCACTGATCCTTTTTTGGTGATACAAAAAGTGAATTGATATTGTTAGTCCTTCGAGAAAGATAAATTCAAGTAGTAAATAAATATCGAGAGTTTATAAAATAAAAAAATACTCCCATTTCATATCAGAACTCTTTCGCGTTAGTAATACATATTTCGATTAATTTCTTACGGAGAAAGTTTCGAGAAAAGAATGTTTGGCTTTTTATAGAACAATAAAAACTTTTTTAAATTCTTGGACCAAGCTTAAGAAACGCTGTAAAAATTCAACCGAATTTTCCATTCATGTAATAAAATGCCAACATCGTGTTCCAAGTTCTAGACCACAGCATTGTACAAAACTGTTCCTTTCACTCGCATTTACGAGCTTCTCTCTCAGCCTGACATTTTATTCTACAAATATCGAATTAATTGAAAACTCGTTATTATATAAAGCACCTTTCTATAAATCCAGGTCGTGGTAGACTTTGTTAGACCTGACGATATCATTGAACCAGGTCAAGTTGAGAGTGGTTCACTTCGGTGGGCACGCTGATATTGAACCGATCGCATCAACTCGTACCGCACCACATATTGCGTGCTTCATCAAAAGCAGAGAATGCGAAATTAAATGCGATTTATTACTTCCTACAAAACATGGAAAGCACTCGCAGCACGTTTACAGAATAACAAGATTCACGCTCTAATTGCTCATTAATAGGAGCAAATTGCAGCTCTAGTGAAATTAGCAATTTAAATCCCGTCCAACAATGGGAAAATCTCATCTCGTCTAAGTCGAGTTAATTGGCTTGGCCTAGGTTATGAAAAGAGGAAAATTAAATACCACTAACCTTTCCAAAAGTCGGCCAAAACAGCGAGCTGTTAGACAGGTAAAAACCAGGTAAACAAGTTAAAAGCTCAGGTCTCTCTCACGAAAATTACATTCCCAAACACCAGTAACTGATCGTACACTAAAAACAGGTACCTTCACACAGCACACACGCTCCTGGTTAACTTCATATCAATTATCACGCACCGAATCTTTCTTATTTGAATAGAGAAAATGATCTTGAGAACTACCACTGTGACGATCTGCACATATGTGAACACTCAAAGAGGGACTCAACCACTAACACTCACAGGCTATGGACGTAAACAGATACAAATCATTTGAAATATCTCACTGAATTAAATCGATATTTATTTCAGATACATCTGCAACTGATGCATAAATTATTTACATAATAATTGCACAATTGTGTTGATACGAAAAATCTGAAATTCGAGACGAAAATAACCGGCGAATCGCACAAGATCACTAGATGATCGCGACAGAACACGATCCTAAACACATTCACTAATGGACTGAACCGACCGTTAGTATGACGGACGACACTAGCGCTCTACGTAACAAAAACGTTGGTATTATGAACACTTTTGTAAGTTGAATTGTATGAAGATCACCGATCTTGGCGCTAAAGGCGCTAAAAGCGAATCCAAATATAAAAGTTATTTAATTGAACTGAATTTATTGAAGGAGGAATGATTGATGATGAGATATACATAAAATAAATCTGGATGTTCTGAAATATTATTTTTATTACATTTAGTGTGAAGACAATTTATCTGGTGGTAAAATTCTCTGCTAAATGAGTACGCTTTAAAGAAGTATCTTTAGGCGCTCTCTGGTATAACAAATAGCAAAAATGTATCTTTTTCGTAGAAGATACCTTTTTAATCTCTTCCTTGAAATGATTTCTACTTACACGTTGGTATTTTTTTTTTTTGTAATTAACTCCGCACATTGAGATATTTACTTCTTCCCTCATTTTGCAATGTCGAACAGATATTTTATTTTCCAAGTTTCACAATTCATTTTCTCTCGAAGTCAAAATTTTGCTAAATTAACTCCTTCCCAGAAATAGATAGTCTCGTTAGGAGCGGCGTTTTCATTTGCGAAGTGTGAACAATTACTTTAAAAATTTAATATAAAAGCTTTGAGGCTGCAGGAAAAAGAAAAAGGAAACTGTTCAAAAAGAATTTTGTGGTTTTTGAAATACTCACGCAACTGTACCGGGTGAACATCGCAGTTAGGGATGAGCTAGGCTCTAATGAATACAAACTATCCTTTACAAGCAGAATGATTACCATACGGATTTGTGGTAGGTCTTCCACCATAGAAAAGAGGACCATTGTTTGTTTTGTTAAGTTTTTGACAAATCGTAATAAATAAAATAAACAAATACAAAATGAATATATAAGTAAAAAATAAAATGTCTGGCTTTGAACTAACGCTGAACTTTTTCTGCGTTCCGGTGTATATCCCACACCAGAGTTGTGCTGCCACTACTGCTGCTGGGTGCAGTCAAATTTCAAAAATA
>QYTT01087307.1:0-26977 GCA_006980735.1 Dasypogon diadema | reverse complement strand
ATTCTTTTTGCGTTTTACTTTGCTAATTTCTTGTGATTTTTTGAGACTATTTCGAAATCTCTAAATTTTATTTTTGTGAGGTTGTGAAAAATCGTGGTAAATGAAATTATAGCGCAGCGATGCCAGAATTATCGAATTTTGGGGAAAATTATGGTACAAATTGTAGTAAGTATACTCCAGCACAAATAAAACACTAATTCAAATTAATGTTATAATGATGTATTTGAAGTTTGAAAACTTATAATTACTTATTTTTTTACTGGAGTACACCTACGAAGGTTCGAATTGAATAGTCACCCCATAGTGGTGAAACGGGTGTTCAGAGTTTGTATTGGGAAACAATTTAATTAATTTTATGTCATGTCCGCTGTCTTAGACTTCGAAATAACTGTCATTTTCGCAATCAACGTCCCAAAAAACCTAAAAAACGACACCCATGTCGATTATTAGGTTTATTTACCCCATTTCACACCCTAAGGGGTTGATTTTCGGAAAATCACGAAATACGTATTTGCTTATTTATTTTTGGGAGTACTCCTACGAAGTTTCGAATCGAAATGTTTATTTCAAATTTTGAACCACCATTTTACCCCTTTAGGGTTTGAATCTCGAAATATCATTCCTTATTCCTTGTATACATCATTAAGGGAAACTCTGTGCAAAATTTCAGCTTTTTAGATCCAAGGGTTTGGGCTGGGCGTTGATGAGTGAGTCAGGACTTGTCTTTTTATTAATACGTTTTTATTAGCTTCACTTGTAACTAACTATGTATGTAAGAAAATCTTGTAAGATAAATTTCACCCACTTCCTGGTTTCCGATTGAACTGAAATTTTGCATACACGTTTAGTTTGAATGACAATGCATGTTTAGCTAAGTGACGTCATTCTAAATCCAATATGGCCGACTCCCAAAGATGGCGGACTGGTTATTTTTTATGCAGTTCCATGATATGGGTATCAAATGAAAGGGTTTGCTGAGAAGAATACGAAAAATAAAATGACGTCAGTCTAAATTCAATGTGGCGGACGCCCCTATATCTTATCTATAACGAAACGGGAAGGTAAAATGGGTGAAGAGGAGTCTGATGATGGAGCCAAGAAGCAGAAAGTGCTAAAGTTCATTTAATGCTGTGGACTATGAGATCCCACCCAAGCTAAGGTGGGAAACGTGCTGAGGGCTGAATGGTATGGTAGGGTGGTAAAAAATTTCATATCGCAATCCTCATTTCAGGGCATCGGACGCAACTCTGTTGTAGTTAGCCTTGCCCCTGTAGCAGTTGAGCTACGTATTAGTTTAAATCAAAGAATAAATAAAATACATCCTACGTTTCTTTCGTATTATTAATGATAACATTAAGATTTTAAGAGATTGAAAATTATATATATTTATATACAGAAACTAGTAAGTGAAGCTTGCTTGAAAGCTGAAAGATTATTCATCCCCTCCACTTCGAATGCATTGCACTCCCCTTTCCCGCATGAGCAACAACAAAAAAGGAATTTTGAAAACCGGTTAATAAATACCGGAGATATTCAATTTCTAATGCAAAACAAATACAATTTTTCCCACATTTGTACCACCTTGGTACATATTATGACGTCATATGTCCACATAATTGATCTTTAGTGCTTGCAGTAATTTTCTACATTTCATAGGTAATTTGTTGCAATAAACTGCATCTCGATAGTGGTAATATCCTGGCAGTGCGGAAGGCTTACATCTCTATACTCTCCCAATTATTAGTAAAAATTCATGTTTAGGACTGTACAATTCGGGACTGTATGAAGATAGACCACTATAACTATACATTTTTGAAAAGTACTCGTCGAGAACAATCTTTTGGTACCAAACTCGACCGGAAAGGACGCCATGAAAAATCCGCGAGTTTTCCTAGGTAATGCCTTCATTTTTCGCATCCCGGAGGTGACTCTTTTCACTAACTTCTTAATAACTCCGGAATGGATAGCCCGATTTTGATGAAATAAATTGGAGTAAAAATGCAAGGGATGCGGCTTTCATCCCCCACCACAAAGAAGTTCGCAGAGTTTCATCCGAATCCGCCAGATGGCAGTTTACCTCCAAATTTCCCCAATTCTATTCCATCGAATTTCACCCGCTAAATATTAACGGATTTCAACCAAATTCGGTATTTACAACCCTCTCATAACCCTCTAATCAAATTATATGCAAAGGGTCACCCCCGCCCAAATATAGATACCAAAATAGCACAATTAAAATTTTCGTCCAAAATTTCAGCCCGATTTTTCGCGAACTGACACAAATAAATGGTAGAGCTGCGGTGGTGGTCTCAAAAAATCACAAAAAATTAGGAAAGTAAAACATTAAAAGAATTATGCAAATCGGTTAGTACTTACCTGTAGTTAAGCCTGTTTATATAGCGACAAAGTATTTTCTTTGCCGCTGTGCTGTGCTTAGGTGATACACCTAGCACTTGATTGAAGATTTGTGCTTTAGTACGAACCAATGCACAATTGTTAATCTCACTTGCTGCACTTCCTTTGCTGGACACTGATTGCACTGAAATAATTAAAACTGTCGACCGAAGAAACTGTAAAACTGAACAAAACGACCGGCTGTCTGATTGCGACTGACTTTATTTTGTTTCCTTCAATATGACTTAACCTATTCGAAAAACAATTTTCTCACCTAAACTGCTTAATCGTCACTTATGCAATCGTAACAAGACATTTTCATATTATTCTTGAGGGCAGAACTGTGGGAACGACACCACAGACGTAATCTGATCTCAAGAATTTCGTGTGCATGGTTTGTTTTGATAATAGCGATTTGCACCGCTAATGTTGCACTGGAATTACGATAACGTTGCACTCGAATGTGGGAAAAATATTTTCTGTGTGCATCTTAACATCCTCCCCGCCTTGAGCCTATGGCTCAAGAGATAAGTGATTATAAAAATATCAATGTATCGTTTACTTAAATTAATTAATTAAGAAAACCGGGAAATGAAAACTACATGTAGCGAAGGAGATGTAACTTTAAGGCTATGGAGGTAATATGCTTTACCGTATGTCTACATTATATTATTCATCTAACTGCCTCTTAAGTAATGGTTACACAAGTGACGATTATGCCTAAAATCACATACTTATATTCCAAATTAGCCTTTATAGTGAAATCTGATGATTGCACGGCTCTAGGGCGAGGTACTGGAGCATGAGTCGGAACTCCCTTTCGGCGATGGAGATACCATTTCAGAAGTAGATAAGAAGTTATGACGAGGCACAGGATAAAACTTGTGTAGCCAATGCTAAAGTGATGAACATCTTGACTTGAGGTGACGGGAGGAAGGATCTAGGTACGTTTTAGCTGATCAATTTGCTCCTTAAGTTTTGACAGGTCCTCGACAAAAATTTGCCCAGATGATCGTTGATATGTACATACTTCCGCAGGTGCTGCTTTTATTAACTCTGTTAGATTTTTAGAAGGTAACATCGCCGTCCTGCTTTCAGAAAAATACGAATTGTGAGCCTGGATTGTAGCTTGTTCATCTTTATTGGCGCACCCACGAGTGATATTCAAGATGCCCACTTCCTTTAGTTTTTGTGCCGTAAAGTTGAGACCGCATACAACGTTGATTATGACCTCTGTGTTCATTACATAGATTCAGTGATTTGGTCGTGATAGCTGTATCCACCGCGGTGCAGTCTTGGATTGTGTTATTTTGCAATTTTCCGGACGTATTGCATGTGTTAAGTATCCTATTTCGCATGAAGTGACATTAGATTCCTTGCGGTATAAAGGATGCTGTTGATTGCACATGTATAATGAGCGCCTGATAAGGATACACCGATGGAGTTCTATCTCAGACATGGGATAGAATAGATCACGGTGTAAATTCACTACAAGATATTTCGTCGTTGGTTCAATAAGTAGATATGACTCATTTACTGGGACGCAGGAACTGGAACTACTTGAAACATTTCAAATGATTCGTGTGAAAGTAACGGAAGCTTAAGCCGGAAAATAATCTGGTTTTTTGATATGTGGCCCTCTACCTTCAAAAGTCTTTAAAGTTCTGCTAAGTTATTCTGAATCGTTGATAAATGAAGTGTGGATGGTAAATTTTCCTTGATTATTGCGAGTTGTGATTTTAACTGAGTCGGAGATAACAGTTGTGGGTTTACTTGTCCATGGTGTATATCCGTGATCACGTCCAGGAGATTGGATTGCACCTTCTGATAATTAGAGAGTATGAGCATTACTCTTGTAGATAGTGAATTGAAGACTTCTCTATGTTCCTGCTCCTGTGCTGTTTTTGTAAGGGAATTGATCGCCATGCTCGTGCGGTTTAGATATGACTCCACGTCGTGAAATTGACTCTCAATATTTTCATAGGAACCTTTTATGATGTTGGTTGTTGAATCAATAATTGAAGTTTGGTTCTTGAGTAATTCTAATAAATGTTGGTCATTCTGCTGCAAAGCGTCGATTGTCTTTGACAATTTTTCCGCATAGTTGGAATCTAGTAGCCCGAATAACGAATTGGCTACGTTTCCTATTATATCTAGAGGAGCTCGTCGGCGTCTAGATGGATTGTTTCTCGTCAGTATTTCATTGTTCTCCTCTAATTGGTTGTAAACCGATCGGAACTGAGTAACTATTTCTGTGCACATAGTACGTGATATCATGGCGTCACATATATCGCTTAGTTTTCTGATCCCATGATGAAATATACGCAACTCTCGCCAATATGTCGACATGTTATAATACACAATCAGGTCCCATTCATTGGAGACTAAAGATGTTGGTCCCATGCCCTCAAAATATATTCCTGGCTGGGAGTTAAATGGCATGATTGTTAATGGTGTACTATTTACGCCGAGAATGGGTAGCACCAAACATGTCAAGAGGGCCAAGCCAGCTGTTGAAACCTAATGCGTGCGCCGACGCTTCGATGCTGTCATTGGTTCATCTTGCGCAGAAGATCTTCTAGTGTTTAATTGGATTTTAAGATAATTTCAATCTCGTTTAAATTAATTAATTATACAATTTTCGGGATTGCGTGAATGCCAATAAATAATAAAAAAAACGAAAAAGAATGAAGAAACTCACTTTCATCCACAGATTCGAACCCAGGTCCACAACGTGGGAGTCGAACAGTCAAACCAAACACACTTCTTAGCGATTCTCTGCTAAATCTGAAGGAAAGACACCTTTGTAGTGGCAAAGTTTTATTTCAAATTTTTATGAGTTCTTAATGCTATTTTCCACTTCACTAGTTCAATAGAGTTTACAGATTGTTTTTAGTTAATTGATTTCACTTAATAATGTCCAAAATAATTCCACTCGATTTGCAGGTTGTTTAACAATGATTTGAGTCCATGTAAGGTTCATAACAACTTC
Source organism: Dasypogon diadema (assembly GCA_006980735.1). Lineage (NCBI taxonomy): Eukaryota > Metazoa > Arthropoda > Insecta > Diptera > Asilidae > Dasypogon > Dasypogon diadema. The sequence continues at coordinate 21,591 of QYTT01087307.1, read as the reverse complement.
CACAAACAATTTTCCGCGTACAACTCTGTAACGATTTCTATGCAATACTTGATTTCTAAATTTTAATTTATGACAATCAGGATTTCGAAAATTTAAACGACCGTTTTGGATACTTTCTTGTTTGAACTACTAGAACCAACTGTCCTGAAAAACCTTTTTAAATTTCAGTTAGATTTTCAATTAGCGGGTCAAAGATGATTCTGGAAATTACACACATAAATAAATTATATTCTTGTATAGGAAAATTGTTTACTATCTATGTCCTACTACTGACTACTACTATTACTTTTGCACATTTGTACACATGTTGCCAAATGGTTGCGTTCGTTGTTAAGATTTTCAATACTCGAATTGAATCCTATCGTGACGTCATTAGAGCTTTGTGAAAGTGATACCTGCTTGAAATATTTTGATGACATGGATTTGACAAGACGGACTTAGATGTTTGCGAAGGTAAGTAGTTCACTTGCTAGTAGACCGTGAAGGTGGTCGGTCGCCTTGTGCCAGGCAGCTTTCCTCATTTTAATTTTTTGGGTGATTTTGTGTGTTTTTGTTCCGTGTGCTAATTTCAATTTCTAATTATATATTGAGAGTTGTTGTTTCGCGTTTTTTGTGCTTTTTCTCTCTGGAAGGATTATTCCTCTGGGTTTTTGGATTTTTCTTCGAATTTTTCTTGGCGTCGGCGGCCATCTTTTTTTTTGTTGAGGTGAGTCTGCTTCTTTTGTTCTTTTGTTTTCTAAGCAAGTTGGTTCGTTTTTTCCTTTATTTAAATCATAACTTTTCTATTATTATTGTTAAAAATTTTTTTCAGCTAGTGCACCACAGGTTTTTAAGCTTTTTTAATTCTTTTCTCCTGTCGGTACTTCCTTGGGCTCAAAGTCGTTCTTTGGGCTTTTTGTTTTTGTGATTTTTTGTGCGCCTTCCTTGTGTGGGCTTCTTTTTTTAAGGAAATGGGGGAGCGCCCCGCTGAGGCGCCCCCCGGTGGGTCCTCCCCTAACCCCTGTTCTAATTTCTCTCGTGAGCTTATGAATGTTGATTCGGATATGTCTGTTTCTCCTGCTGTCTCAAATGTGCATACTGAGTCTAAAAGACCTAGGGAACATAGCCCTATTTCCGTTTTGCGGCCTCCAAAAATGCCTGCGGTTGCTCCTGAGAAACTTTTGTTTGAAGCGTCGGATAAAGGACCTTACTGGGTTCTTGTTCAGAGAGTGGCTAGTGATGATCCCTCTCAGGTGTCTAAAAAATTGTCGGATATAGGTGTTGGTATCATTCTCAAGAAATTGGGATTCTCTACTTTCTCTAATATTAAGCAGCGTTCTTTTAATTGCGTCCAAATTTTCTTTCCAGATGCCTCTACGGCTAATAAGTTCCTTCAGTACGATCTAGCTTCTTTTAAATTGATTTCGTTTATTCCTGCGTCGTATATTCGCAAGCAAGGTATTATTAGGGGGGTTCCCTTTGAAATTACGGATAAAGAGCTTCTTGAGAACATTAAATCTAGTGTGGTAGTTACAGATGTCTTTCGCTTCTCGAGAAAAATCGATGATAATACATTTCAACCTACTTCTGTTGTTAAGTTGACCTTTAAGGCTGCTGTTATCCCAAAGGAGGTATCTATTTATGGCGCTCTGAGACGGGTAGATTACTACACGCCCAGACCCAGATTATGTTCTAGTTGTTTACGTTGGGGCCATGGCTCCCTGCAGTGTAAGTCCCAAAAAAAGTTGTGTTCTAATTGCTCTCAGGAAAACTGTTCCTCGTCCACTTGTTCGCGTCAACCTTTTTGCATAAATTGCAAGTCGGAACATAAGCCGGTTGATGATCTTTGTCCTGCTAAAGCTTCTGAAGTTGATATCATGAAGATCATGGCTATTAAAAGTGTTACTAGGTTTGAGGCCAAAAATATGCTTAGAGTTCAGGGTGGGGATGCTAGTTCTTCTTCAAATCGTTTTGGTGTTTTTACTTCTCTTAATTCGTCTTCGTTTCCAGTTCTTGGTGCTCCGCAGGGTACTAGAGATCCTATTTCTGATGTTAACAGAATTCTTACGAAGCGTTCTTATGCTTCTGTTACTAAATCTTTCCCTCTTCCTAAACCAACCAATTTTTACAAATCTTTTCAAGAAAAGTCGAATAATGCTAGAGGTGTAGCTTTTGATAAATCCCTGGATAAGGTTACTGAGTATGAGAAATTTGTTGTTTGGCTGTCAAAACTTTTGTCGTCTCAATCCAAGAACTCCGATCAATTAGAGGATGTCCTCAAGTCTGTTAAATCCAAACTTTCTGCTTTAAATACGTCAGTAGACTTGCTTTCTATCTCCTGTAGTAGTACTGGCTGTCCTGTTGACTAGTTGTCTTTCTCTCTTTTTTTCAATGAAATTCCTACTGCTAAATATTCAAAGTTTCTGCGCAAATAAGGTGGACTTAGAACTTTTTTTACAGACAACACATATTGACTGTTTATGTATCACTGAGACGTGGCTTAAAGAAAATCAGATTGTGTCTCTTAGTGGCTATTCACTGCTACGGCAGGATCGCTCTGATGGTTATGGCGGTTGTCTAATTGCTCTCAAAAATTGTTTTAGTTTTTCCAGGATTGTTTTTGACTCTCTCTTGGATTGTGTTATTGTCAGGTGTGTGTGTCGGTCCCTCTCCTTCATTCTTGCTGTTGTCTATGCCTCGCCCTCTGTGGACCTAAGTTCCTTTAGTTCGGAAATGGAGAGACTTCTCCTTTTTTTGTCTAGTTTTGATAAAGTTTTTCTTTGTGGCGATTTTAATGCCAAAAGTTGTTTGTGGGACACGGCCTTATTGAGTCAATCCAGATCTGCTGCTCACCTCAGGGGTGATGCTCTTGCAGACCTTTCTTTACGTTTCAACCTTCCTTTTATTGGTCCGAGTGCTATCACTTTCATTCCTCATTTGTCCAATCCGTCCTCTGGCTCGACTTTGGATCTGTTTTTTTCTAATTTCACTCAGCGTCCTCTTTCTTTCACTACGGGGCCCCCTATTGGTGGCTCCCATCATCTTCCGGTCTTCCTGGAGATTATGTGTCCTCCGTCGGCTCCCTCTACTAGGATGTTTGTGAACAAGAAAAAGATCCTCTTAGAGATTGGCTCACTCCTTCCCGGCCCTTCGGTTAGGGAATCGCTGAAAGAGGTTGTTGATTGTCATACTTTCCCCTCGCCTCATGGTAAATTCCGTCCTAAACCTTGGTGGAGTTCTAGGCTTAGCACTCTTTTTAGATTAAAGCGTCAGGCTTTTCAAGATTACATTAAGACGTCGTCGGGTTTACTGTTGAATAAATTTCTTGCCCTCTCGAAGCGACTTAAGAAACTAATTCTTGAAGAAAAAAGAAATCATCTAAACAATGTCATGAACGAACTACATGAGGCTGACTCGAGATCCTTTTTTAAGTACTTCACCAATTTGCACAATAAGGCCTTGCCCAAAACTTCATCTTTCTCTTGGGATCCTGCGAGATCTGCGGATTTTCTTAAATTAATAGGGTGTCCGTCCTCTTCTGTTTCCCCCTCTTCTTCTGGTTTGCTCTTTAATTTGGCAGATTGTTCTGTTGGCACCCCTTCTCCTTTGACTTATTTGGAGCTAGTATCTTTTCTTAAAGGCAAGTCTAATTTCTCTGCTCCTGGTCTGGATAATATCTCTTTTGCCATGCTTAAAGCTTTAAGTCCACAAGCTTTATCTCTTTTTCTGGACGAGATTAACTCTTTTTGGCTTGCAAATTCTCTCCCTGCTGAACTACGCTCCATAAAAATTTATCCTATTTTTAAGCATGGTAGAAGTGGAGACTGTCTTGCTAACTTTCGCCCCATCTCCCTGATCTCGACTACCACGAAATGTATAAATGGTATTATAACGGCCCGTCTTACAAAATTTTTGGTTGACAAGAAATTAATCCCATCAAATTCTTTTGCTTTCATGAAGGGCAAGTCTGTTAGTAAGTGTGTTAATTCTATTTTCAATCATATTGCCTCACAAAAGCGTCTTCGTAAACATCTTGTCCTTCTTACTATTGATATTGCGTCGGCTTTTGACTCGGTGGTTGTTGACACACTGTGTTGTATGCTTTATGATCATGGGGTTAGTGGTGATATTGTTAGGTGGATATATGGTTTTCTTTCTAATAGAATCCTCTATCTCAATCATGAAACTCTTTCGGTGTCTCATGGTGTCCCTCAGGGTAGTTCTCTTAGCCCCATTCTTTTCAATTTTTACACCAAGGATCTTCATTCAGCCTCGCGTAGTGGAGTTGAGTTCTTTCAATTTGCAGATGATTTCATGTTAGTTTCCTCGGGTTCGTCTATCCAGGATGCGCTGGATCGCCTGCATTCTGTCTTGGTTGATTTTTGCTCGCTGGCCTCTGGTCTTGGCCTCTCCCTAAACGCTTCTAAGATGTCTCTTCTTCCGCTTGGCCTGATTCCTTCATCTCTTCCGCCCTTCTCTCATAACGGCTCGGTTATTCCGTTTTCTTCGGAGCTTCGGTTTTTGGGGAGAATGTTTAACTCAAGGCTTACTTTGCGCCCCCAATTGAAGAAGATTGTTCCTTCGGCTTACAACCAAATTAGGACGATTAGAATGTTATGCTGTAAGTCGGCTCCCCTCCACTCCTCTCTGGCTCTTCGTCTTTTTCGTTCAGTAGTCAGATCTCGTTTGGACTTTCTTAGCACCACGATGGTCGTGAGGCCTAAATACTTTGACGTGAAAATTAAGGTAGTTTATAATTCTGCTCTTCGTAGTTGCTTGGGTGTTCCTACGACGACCCCTACTCAAGCCCTTTATGCTCTTGCGGATGAACTCCCTCATGAATTTAGAGTCCTTTGGTTAGCTGCAAAGGAATTATGCTCTGCCATCCTGGTAAATGGCCTTGATCCGAACATTCTCCTTGTTCTTGACCCTCGAATTTCGTCGTATTCTAAAGTGTATAGCACTTTTAGGGATGTGTTTGCTCTTCTTGGCACCGCCCCCCACTCCTCCCGTGCTGTGAACATCTGTGTTGATGTTGATCTACTTGCTAGTAGGGGTTTAACGAAAGTTAAGGTCACGGATGCGGAGTTAAAGCAATTGTATTTGGCTAAAATTAATTCATTTAGAGCTAAGGGTTATAAAATTCTTGCGACTGATGCCTCTTTCTCTTATCCGTCGTCTGGCTTAGCGGCTGTTGAGTTTCCCTCCATGACCTCCCACTGTCGAAAGACTCTTAATTTGCACTCGTCGACTTCGGGGGAATTGTGTGCTATTCTTTTAGCTCTTGAAGAAGTTGATTTCTCGACCTCCTCAAAGGTAGTTATCTTCACTGACTCTAAGGCGGCTTGTTTGGCTATTAAGTATTACAAGGACTCCCACTATGTTAATTCCATTCACAATTTCATGCGCGAGCATCCTAATCTCTCTCTCCTTCTTTTGTGGATCCCTGGTCATCGTGGTTTATTTCTGAATACTTTTGCTGATACTAAGGCCAAAGAGGCTCTGGCTCTGTCTGACTCTACCACTGTCTCTCTTGCTTGCTCGGATGCCCTCATGTGTATTAAAAAACGTCTTTTGGATCAATGGAAATCTTCGTTTATTGCTGAATCTGGGTTTAAGGGTTCCTTCTTTTTCAAGTTTTTTCCGTATCCTCAAAAGCCCCCCTGGTTTGATAGTGACTTTGAGCCTAAGGAAGTACAGTTCTTAAATCGGCTTTATGCTGGTCATTCGTATGACGGTAAATTTTTATCTACTATTGGAAAGGTAGAAGACTCGATGTGTCGGTCCTGTGGTGTACTCAATACTATAGAACACTCCGTGATTCACTGTCGGAGACTTTCTCGAAATCGAACCAACTTGCCTATTTTAAAAGAAGCAGTCTCACTCTCTGATTTATTGTTGGATTTTAAATTTGATGTTCTTCGTATAATTGTTTCGTTTGCTCGCACTTGCGGCCTTCTCTCGATATAACTATAATTTTTTTTCTTTTTTGTTATGGATCGCTGTCCCATACGGCGGCCAAAGCCTTCATTGGTTCTACTTGTTTTCTAATGAGCATTAGTTGCTCTCTACTTTATGGCGTTATACCCTAAAGGGTCAAGCCAGTGGGGTGAGCCTTCGGTACCCAAAGCGGTACTTACAGGGGAGCCCTGTAATCAAGATTAAGAAGAAGAAGAAGAAGAAGGTAAGTAGTTATTCTATGTAATAAGTAACGTAATTTCATGTTTTATTTTTGAATGTTTTGTGCTATTTTCTTTAATTTAATTTGTGTGACTGTGGAATTATTTTGTTTACATGTGTGTCAAGAAATTTATATGTCGCTTATTTTCCAGATTTGTCTGCTGCAATACGAGAACTGTTCCCTCTTCCAACCTTGAGTAGATCCATCAGATAAGTATAGTATGATAATATTGAGTACATATATTTATTCATTGCACTAAACTAAATTCACAAGTTCTTTAATGAGGAAAAGTTAGAAACCTTAAATTGGAAGTAAATTAAATTATTAAATTAAATAAAATTTTACCACTCACCGCGCTGGTCGAGATCTCAATCCAAAGTGAGTTTTGACATTATGGCGGTCCACTTAGGAAGTAGCCAGAAAGAAAAACATGGCCGTGGATGTATACTGGCGCGAGTTTAAATTTAAAAATTTAAAATTTCATAACAATATCCGGAGTGACTATCTCGTTATGATTTATTGTTATTCTAGAAAGAGCGTCTGCGTTGCCGTTTTTACTCCTTTTTTGTATTTGATCTCATAATCGAATTCAGAAAGTTTTAATCTCCAGCGTACCAACTTTGAATTTGGCTCTTTAATGGAAAATAGCCATTGTAGTGGCTTGTGGTCGGTTTCTATTATAAATTTTCTGCCAAAAATGTATGGGCGGAAGTACTTAGTTGCCCAAACGACTGCCAATAATTCCTTTTCAATAGTACTATAATTTTCTTGATGACCGTTCAAGGTACGACTCACGTAACAAATGGGATGATTTTCTTAGGAGAGTATTGCTCCAATTGCGAATTGGCTCGCATCAGTTGTTACAGTAAAGGTTTTATTAAAGTCTGGATACCGCAATATGGGATCGTTAACTAACAGCCTTTTCAATGTTTCAAAACTCACTGTATACTCCGGGTCGGTTATGTCAATTTTCGCATCTTTCTTTAGGTATTTTGTCATAGGTTTCGCGATCCTTGAGTAATCTTTTATGAATTTACGGTAATATCCCGTAAGTCCTAGGAATTGTTTGATTTGTTTCTGTGTTCTGGGAATAGGAAAGTTTTAAACACATTCAATTTTGCGAGGATTAGTACCGTCTGGTGTTACGATATGCCCTAGGAATTCGGTCTCTCGTTGGAGAAATTCAGACTTATCTAATTGAACCTTCAAATTGACATCACGTAGTCTACGAAATATTTTATATAATGACTCTAGGTGTTCTTGTAGAGAGGTAGAAAATATGATTATATCGTCTAAGTAGACGAAACAAATCTTGTTAATATAGTCTGATAGAACATTGTTCATCAGACGTTGAAAAGCTGCCGCTGCTGTTTTTAAACCGAATGGCATACGAAGAAATTCATAGCGGCCACCTTCGACACTAAAAGCAGTTTTGTGTATGTCTTTCTCGGCAATTTCGATCTGATGAAATCCTTTGGCGAGGTCTAGAGTATTGACATCTGCCAAGTTTTTCGAGGATCTCATCTATATTAGGTAGCGGATACTTGTCATCGATTGTCACGTCGTTCAATTTACGATAATCAATGACTAGTCGCCACTTGCGTTTTCCGTTCGCGTCCAGCTTTTTTGGTACTATCAAAACTGGAGCTGAATAGGGAGAATTACTGGGTCTTATTATTCCTTTTCCTAACATTTCTTCAATTTGTGATTGTACTTCACTCTTGTGAATGTACGGATATCTATACGATTTTACAGAAATCGGTGTGGGGTCCGTTGTACGGATCTCATGTTTAATGACGTTCGTAAACGTTAGATCAGAGTCTTCTCTGTAGAATATGTTAGAAAACTTTTTTATTAATCTCAATAGTTTCTCTTTTTCTTCCGAATTGAGGTGTTCAGTTCGGATTTCCTCTAATAGGGATTTATGTTCTACATCTTCAATAATATGAAAATTTTCCTCCGTTACTGGTACCGTTTCTTGTATACCAAATTTAACTGATTTCGCTGAATCACCTAATACTTGCACTAAGGCGGTCACTTTGTGTTCTGAGACGTTATATATGCCTTCGTGGATTGTAATTTTTCCATCGGGTGAAGATTTACCCGCTAAATAAGCTAAACCATTTCCTTGTTTAACAGGAATATCTACAATAAAATGTCCACTCTTATTAAAATAATAATTCGCACCATCCTTCTGGCAATCGAAATTGATTGGGATGATTTTTTCACCTATTTCTAAACAGTTTTTTTCATAGTCGATCTTGGCATTTAGTTCTCTAAGAATATTATTCCCTAGAAGTCCGTCGTAAAAATCGTGAAACTTACAAACGAGCATTTCAATCCTTTTATTTGGACCACCCAATTCTTTGAATAAAGGTATTTGAACTTTTCCCGAGATAGCGACTGTATGCTGTAATGTTTTGAGCATTATTGAATTACTAATGGGTACTCTCCACTTAGGGTCACACAGTCCTGGATTGATAATGGAGTGCGTGGCTCCTGTGTCCACTATAAATTTAAGGGAGTTGATTTTGGTTTTTATAATTATATATGGTAGGTTTCTGTCGAGGCCGTTGATTGAAAATTCTCTTGAACTTCATGGTTATTAATGTCCATGGGTTTTGGTGGTGGTTGGAAATTATTCTGATTGAAAGGGTTTATAATTGGGTTGTTTGGGAACATTACGTCGTGGACTATGTGGTGGACTTTGTCTATTTTGCCTGAAATTTTGGTTAAAATTACGTTCGTAAGCGTTTCTATTGTTTGGGTTTCTACAATTCGCTCTCTGCGGCTCGTTATCATATCTAATATTTTTTCTATAATTCCTATATCTGTTATCTGGTTGCTGTTCGTAATAATTTCTTGAATTAGGGACGTTTCTATTCCTCCTACTGTTATTTCTGTCATTATTTTTTGGAGATCCTGTGCTGTTAGGAGCGAAGTAAGCATATCCTGCTCTTAACAAAATATCCATTGCTTCTTCTAAATCTGCAGGTTGCCTACAAACAAGGATTGAACGTATTGGTTCAGGTATTTTGTTCATGAAAATGCTCAAGGCAGAGTTTCTGTTTTGTCGAGCGGTTTCGTTCGCGATAGGACCTTCTCCCCATAGAAGTAAACTTTTGTTATTAAGTCTTCTAAACCTCCACTAAAGTTCGTTAATGAAGTCTACAGTGTTCGTTTTGAAAGTCACACTTCTCATGGCACCGAACAATTCGTCACAGCTTGATCGATCGCCAAAATTGTTCACGAGTATATTTTTAATATCGGCCCATGAGGTAGCTTGATAATTTATTTCGATTATTTCCCTAGCTTTCCCTTTTAATTTGCTTTTTATAATATCGGAAAATATGGATTGTGCAAGAGGCTCGTAGGTTGTTAGAGTTGGGTGTATTCTGTCTATTAGACTACAGAAAACTTGTAAATCTCTAGGGTCACCACTAAATTCAGGGAGCCTGTCGAGATACTTTAGAGGATCAGTTTGCAAATTAGCCATTTTTACTACTTTATTCCACTATTTCGTTAAACTTTTATGTAGAGAAGGAAGAAAAAAAAAGATTGCAGGCCTTTTAATCCACAAACTCGCTTTTAAATTGAACCACTTTTTTCTTTTTTTTTGGTTTTACTATGGTGTAGAAATACACTTTCAAGGAAATACACTTTCGAGAGAATACACTTGGAAATAATTCAATGTTGGGGTAGGGGACCACTTTTTTTTTGGATAATATAAATTTCACAAGATTATATTAAAATATTATAAAAAAATATTTTTACACCAATTTAAACATAATATTTCCGCTCTCAATGAATATTTGTTTCCAAATCGAAAATAAACTGTTTTTATTTATTTTTATTGACTCATAAAAAGAAAAAAAAAATTCTTAAAAATTTGAAAGTAATTTTACTTCAAAAGAACATATTAGAATATTTATTTAGTTTTAATAGAGATATTCTCTTAGAGATGCTTCCTATTATACAATTCACTTAATACAAGAAAAGTCATTGACCTTTAATAAAATGGTTGCTGTTGGAATTGTAGCTTCCTCCTGGAAGATCCTGTGGATGACGATAATTTCGTCCTTCTGCGGTGCTGGACGGTGTAGCTTCCTCCTGGTTGCCACTAGCTGCCACTCTTGTTCGTAGTAGTTTTTGAATTTCCTCGTCCTTGTTCGTCGTTCTCCTGACAGTAAGGTTCCTCTCGGTTCCTCTGTTTTTTATTTTACGCTCCTGCGGTTTTTTTGCAACTTCCTCCTGGATAACTGCAAGTTATAGTTTGAATTTGCAATTTTTTAAGCTTTTAGCTTCACGCTTGCTCGGTTAAGCATTAAAATGCACTGTATCATTATTCAGTTAGTATCTTTCACACTCTTGTGTAATAAGTAATAACTGTTTTAACGTTCATACGTCACTTAGGATACATCCGAGTAGCCCATCCTCGTCTCCAATTTTATTATTTAATTTTTAAATTTAGAAAAAAAATAATTTGTTGGATTATAAAAGAGAAACAAACGAATCCTTTTGTAATCACTGCTTTATTTCTCCCTTTATATCACTTATATTCACAAACTAATTTGTTACCGCGGAGCGCTCAACGACCCGATCAATGAAGTGGACGAATTACTACTGTACAAATCACTTTTAATTTTTAATCTTCTAAGTTCTCACCTAAGTTAAAGTTCTGGTGCAGCATCTGAACACCTGTATCAGTTTTGCATGAGAATTACTTTGGGATTTTAATAGGAATGTCTGTGAGATGTAATTTACTAGGAAATCGATGCTATGGGAACTACTTCAGGGTTTTAGTAGGAATTGGCTGGGAAATAGAATTTATCAGGAACTGGGCTACGACTTAGTGCAATTGTCTCATGCAACACCGTGAGAAATTAAATATTTCAATTATATAATGCACGAATGTGTGCCTTCTATAACTGTTATACTCACACATAATCACATTATAGTTTCGGAAGAAATGTGAATTTTTGAGTGGGATTCATTTTAATTGATAGAGGAAACATGCCGCCTTCATTTGAGTGCAAAAACAAAAAGTCGATTTTTTCCATAAACATCGGCACCCAAAACTCATGTAGAATAAAGTAAGTTGAAGCTCATGCACGTACAAATTAAAGCCTTTAAGTGAAATCTATAGTCATGCAATTAAAAATATGTATAAAGCCAAGAATATTATCTATGTATATGATATTATTATACAATAATCTGACAGTAAACTAAACTGGCACTTATTTTGCCCTTTAGACTACCATCTTAACCCTTTATTGCATAAAGTTTTCTTTTTTTGTCAGCATCTGTTATGTAACATTTAAGAACCTAAAAACAATTTTTAAAAGTTTGTAGCAAAATATCTGGCGTGAAAAATATTTACACAGAATTCATTTATGTAATAAATGTGTAATCTGTTTTGTTACCACGCCTCATGAATGAGTTCTCTTCAAATTAATTTTAAATCGCATTCTCCCCTAAAAGTGTTCAAGAATTTGATGTGGTCATTTTGGGGCCGATTCCAATCCAAGTCTACGTCTTCGTCTTCGTCTCGTTATAACAATTTGTGACGTCAGACCGAGACAACTTGGAGCTTGGCTAGTTTGTATAACACTTCATCAAGTTAACTTTTGAGTTGACTTCATGCAAGTCATATTTTGCGACATTCACTGATGATTACTCGCGATGGACTGAAATACTCCTACTGTCAAGGAAAAGCGATATTTTCGATGTGTTTAAACAGTACAAGAAGAGAGTAGAGAATAAATTTGATTTAATATTAATAATATTAAAAATAAAAGCCTTTCAGTCCGATAATGCCAAGGAGTACATAACAAACCAGTTCAATGAATTTTTAAAAGGCTAACGGATTCCAGAGAAGGCTTTCGGCTCCGCGGACACCAGAACAAAATATGTGGCCAAACGTAAAAATCGAACACTAGTTGAAATGGCTCGGTGTCTTATTCTACAGTTAGGACTGCCACCATCCTTTTGGGGTGAAGCTATTTCTACAGCGAACTTCATTAGGAATAGATGTCCAACAGCTACACTTCTTGGCAGAACTCCATATGAATACTGGACAAATAAGGTACCAAATTTAAAATTTTTTAAAACTTTTGGGGAAACAGCTTATGTACTGAATAAAGATAAAAAGGGGGATAAGTTGGGACCAAAGGCAGTAGGGGGAATCTTCGTTGAGTACGCCGCTGAATCAAAGGCGTATAGAATTTATGTGATTTAAACGAAGAAAATTATAATATCAAGAGATGTTGGCTTATTGGAGGAGATATATTACCCTCCACACAAATAAAGACATAATCTCTGCTGATACATAAACTGTTAACAGGAGAACTAGCCGATTAATTGGATGACTTAAATATAAAAAATCAGGAGTTCAATTTGGACCTACTCATTAACAAATATTCGTCGTTAATAAAACTCAAGAGAGTTACGGCATATTGTTTTCGATTCATAACTCAATGCCAGCCGAAGAGACTTAAAAATATACCAAGCTGGTTAACTTCAACTGAATTAGAACAGGCTTTACAATATTGGATAAAAAAGACACAAGCACAAGAATTCGAACAAGATTTGAAAAATCTTCAGTGCAATAAAAAGCTAACAACCGGTCGACTAACTAATCTAAACCCGTTTCTAGATATCATTATGCCAAGTCAACACAGGTTAACAGATTTAGTAATTGACGATATGCACAAATTAACGCTGCATGGAGGACCGCAGTTAATGATCGGACTGTTAAGACGGAAGTATTGGATACTAAGAGCAAGGACCTCAATTAGAATGCGTATTTATAAGTGTATAACTTGTTTTAGACAGAAGGCTAAACATTGTGAACAATTGATGGGAAGTCTACCAGCTCCTAGAATAACCATGTCGAGGCCTTTTAGTCATGTGGGGGTCGACTATTGTGGACCTTTTGACATTAAAACATCAAAAATACGAAATGCAAGAGTACAAAAATGCTATCTAGCTATATTCGTTTGCTTAGCAGTGAAAGCCATTCATATAGAAGTCGTCTCGGAATTGTCCACTCAAGTTTTTTTAGCAGCATTTAGAAGATTCATTGGTCGTAGGGGAATTTGTACTGATATTTATTCAGATAATGGGACAAATTTCGTAGGAGCTAAAGCCATCTTATAAAGATTTCGTGAATCATCTTTGTCAATTGACAAAGGAAGTGCCTGACAATATTGCTAATAAGGGAATAAACTGGCATTTCATACCACCAGCAGCTCCACACTTTGGGGGACTTTGGGAGAGTAGTGTGAAATCTACAAAGTTCCACTTAAAACAGATTTTAAAAAACACATCTTTAACATTTGAAGAGCTCAGCACTTTGACAGTGCAAATTGAAGCATCGTTAAATTCAAGACCTATCTCTCCTCTCACTAATGATCCCTCAGATTTGTCCGTGCTTACTCTTGGGCATTTTTTGGTTGGAGCACCAAAATTGTCAATCCCTGAACCCTCGTATTTAGAACAGAATGTGCATCGTTTAAGTCGTTGGCAATATATCCAGCAATTACTGCAAACATTTTGGAAGAGATGGCAAACGGAATACTTGTCTCAGTTGCAGCAGCGTCCAAAATGGCACACGCGAACAAAAAATTTAGAAAAAGGAGACCTTGTGCTTGTCAAGGATGAAAAATTACCACCATGTCATTGGTTGCTTGGACGGGTAATTGAAACCTGCCCAGGAGCAGACAAGTTGGTTCGAGTTGTATCAGTGAAGACTAAAAATGCAGTATACAAACGTCCTGTGACCAAACTATGTTTACTTCCTATCGAAGACAAGGTTCAAGAAGTGACTGAAAATGAAACTGATAAACACCATTAATTGTTTTCCAATCAAGAAAAGAATTGCACAATTGGGATGTCATCCCAACGTTGTCCAGGAGTATGTTCCATCCTGCATCTGGTAAGAAAGCAGGCAATTCGTAAAGTAGTAAAAAACTACTGAAACGCTTCACAGTTCTAAATAATTTTTAACATAAAAGGCTATGCGAAATTTTATTATTAATTGATTGACATTTGAAACACGAAGACTTGCTCGGACAATGGGAGGAATAATGTCCATTAGCTAAACAGTTAGAACAGTTTTTGAACGACGATTTTTCTTTTGTCTATATGATCTAAAGCTAGAAATTCAGGGCATTGCCAAAGAGGATGTGATGCCGAACATATTACACATGTGTATACCCTTACAGACTGGAAGTTATGTTTTTGACTCACTTGCTTCATTATATTTGATTGGTTACTTCCTAAAGATTCTAAAGCTCTAAATTGTCCTTCCAAAAATTTCTTCAAATCATCGAAGTTAGGAAATTCTCGTTTAGCTCCAATGCTCTGTTCCCAAAGTTTTTTCGTATCTGGCGAAAGCCTCTCACCTACGATGTAGGTTAAAATCGTATCCCATTCTGTCGTTCTAACTCCAAGATTGTTTAGCGCTTGTACACATTCATTTGTCGTATCTATCAATTTTCGAATTGCTTCTGCTGTGTCTTTTGGAGCATAAGGCTGAGCTATCAAAATTTTTAATTGTGTTTTGATTAATAATCTTGGATTATCATAACGTTCCTTTAGCAGATTCCATGCGGGTATATAATTTGCCGCTGTGATGGTGAAATGCCGAAGTAGCTGTTCTGCTTCACCTTGCAAACTGATTTTTAAATAATGTAATTTTTGTACCAGTGATAGCGATTCATTGTTGTGTATGAGCGTTGAATACAAGTCGTAAAAAGATTTCCACATTTTATAATCACCGCCGAATTTTGGGAGATTTATAGTTGGTAATTTCAGTTCTGGACCAATTGACACTTTGCATTCATTCTCATTTACGATTCTTTGTTCTGAACCTGAATCTGGCAAGGACTCCTGTAATTTCGCCGCATCTTCTTGGATTTGCGACTTGTACGCAATATAGTATTCTTCGACTCTTGTAAAATATTCTTCCGTGAAGTATATCTCTAGCTTTTTGTCTAAATTTTTAGGAATTTCTAAAAGAACAATTTCTCTATGATTCTTTTTGAATGTATCCCAATGCTCCTTTATCGACTCCAATTTGTTCCGAAAGTAAATATTAGTTTTCCGATCTTTGCTGCCCTTTTTGTAGTTCTTCATTGAGCGCTGCAGCTCTTCAACAATGGACATTTGCAATTTTATCAGAACTTCCATTTGGTATATTTTAACAACTCCAAAAATAATCAGTTCAAATCCAAATTGGTATTATCCGGCTTGAAGGACCAATAAAATATGTTGACCAATGAATCGTGCTACGAGTCCAAAGAAGGAAGGTGTAAAGATTTAGGGGGTTAAGCTTGTTTTACCCACTCTAAAACTTTATTTTGACTTGCTCGAAATTATTCTTATTTTTGTAGTTCGTTCTTTTTGACGTCTAAATTCTTTTTCTTTTATTCTTTAACTTATTTTCTTTTCCTTTTTAAAATCTTTATTTTAAATTAAAACTTTTATTTATTTTATTATTATGATATTATCTTTTAATTATAAATATTTATTTCCGGCAATATTTAATTTTTTAGGCAACACTAAATTACTTCGAACAGCTCTACCGGATTAAATTCAAATTAAGACTAAAAACTAATACAAATTTATTTGACATTAAAATATTTTACAATTTACAGGTGTCTATGTGAGTTTAATGTAATAAAGTTTTTCAAAGTGTCTGTGTCTAAAAACTAATGTGATGAATTTTATGAATTTTCGTGCGCAAAAGCAAAGTGTCCTAAATAAATACATTACAGACAAAATAAATTTAGACACCACAGATTACACTGCCTGCTAAAATTATTTGGTCATTCTAAATTTTCTTTTAAAAGTTAAAAAAATTGAAGAATTTATTTTCCTTTAATAAATAATCTTAAATCCCGTAAATGCAAGATGTTATATTTAAAAATTCTTAATAATTAAAAATCAAAATTAATACGTAGCGAAGAACCGCTACAAAGGCAAGGTTGGTAGCTCAAGGGTTTGCCCAGAAGGAGTATGTTGATTACACAGGGACATTGCACCAGTGGCCCGACTTACTTCAATTAGGCTATTACTTGTGTTGGCTGTAAAATATGACATGATTGTGGAACAAATAGACATCACTACTGCATTCTTAAATGGAGGAGAAAATTTATATGAGAAAACCTCCAATGATAATTATAAGGAGAGAACCGAGATATAGTAAATATAGTAAATTGGCTATCATGTGTCAACAAATGTTAGAAAAATTGAAGCACAACAACGTTTTTCTACTTAAATCCGCTTTGTATGAACTAAAGCAAGCCGGATTGCAATGGAATGTTGAAGTCAAAAATGTGGTTACTAAATTGGGATTAACACGATCAAAGTCGGATCCCTGTGTTTATTTTGCTCGAAAAAATTAGCAAATTTCACTTATATAAGTTTACGTAGACGATTTCTTAATTATTTCCAGAGATGTCAACTGGATATCATTCATTAAAAGGGAGTTATCAACATATTTTGATGTAAAAGACCTTGGAAGGGTACAATACTGTCTTGGCCTTGAGATTAATCAAACTTCAAGAGAGATTACAATTAAACAATCTAACTATATAAGAGAACTGATTAAAAGGTTCAACTTGGAAAATGCGAACTCTGTGGCAACACCACTCCCAGTAGGATCAAAGTGTACAGGAAGGAAAGAGACATCAGACGAATTAACGAAGTTACCTTACCGGGAATTGGTTGGTGCCCTTATGTATATAGCTGTTGCAACTAGGCCGGACATAGCACTTACTGTAAGTTTTCTTTCCCAATTTAACCATTCGTACACTAAGTGTCATTGAGCACTAGTTAAACGAGTACTGAGATACCTCATCGGGACTCAAAATATTGGACTTGTCTACACTAAGGCAATCGGGCAAATCGAAGGTTACGTTGACGCCGACTGGGGTAGCGATTCAATGGATCGAAAATCCTATACTGGGTATGTGTTTTTACTTAGTAATGCTACAATAAGTTGGAAGTCTCAAAAGCAACGGACTGTGGCCTTATCATCGACTGAGGCTGAATATATGGGAATCACAGAGGCGGTTAAGGAGACGATTTATTGGTTAAATTTCATGGTGGAGATTGGCCTAAATAATTTGAAGCATTTAACGGTAAACAACGACAACCAGGGAGCCAAACTACTTGTTGACAATCCAGTTCTCCATCAAAGAACGAAACATATTGACCTCAGGTACCATTTTGTGAGAGATGTAATAAAGGAAGGACATATCAAATTGAATTATTTGAATACCAATGAAATGATTGCTGATATTCTAACCAAGCCGCTGGCTGCACAGAAACACTGCATCTTTGTATATGGGCTTGGACTTAGAAATATTCAAGGTGAAGTACTCATTGAGAGAGGGTGTTAGAATATGACTTGATTGGCAATTCCTACTTCTTTAGATGCTTTATATGGTAATACCTTCTTGCACAATTCACCATATTGTTATTGTATATTTTTCACTTCCGCTAGTGGTATCCATCTGTGTGGTAGCCCATGTAGTAACAATTCAGCAAATAAAACTTTAATCTTGTTTAATCTCAACAATCCAACAAATAAATCTCTTTAATTCTTTAATCTTGTTTAATCTCAACAATCCATCACAAGCAAAGAAGAAAATTCAGTGTATAAATAAAAAAACTGAATGGAGTCTTCTAAATATTAGTCAACAACATATATCTTGTATGACATAGAACCTGTTCAAGATTGCAGTTTCTGCATTCGATTTGTGGGAGAAGATCTGAACTGCTTCAAAACTCAGGATTCTTCTCCGCACTCACAAAACCTTTTCATTAGGAAGGAAGCTAAAATTCAGAATTCTTCTTCGCACTCACAACACTTTATAATTCTTCATTAATGCTTTAATTCTAAGTTGAAATTACAGTCAATATATCTTCAACAATCCTTAAGATCTAAAGGATCTGAATCAAGTGCCTAGTTACTAGGCGCTCATGTACTCAAAATGCTAAACCTTTCAAATGTAATGTTTAAAATAGCAACCAAACTATTGAGCGGATAGCCGCGAGCCGCCACAGACTAATATTTTCATGCGTGTATTTAATGTACAGGGCCTGTTGAAAAATGCATTTCTGCAGCCGACTTCAACCTCTATACGTGTAGTTAACTTTTTTTAGGATTATCAGCCTATTTGAGAATTCAGTTTCTGCAGTCGTCTGCAATTTTTACTGTGTAGCTAACTATATAAATGAATAAGTTTTTCGAAAATAACGATAATATTTAACAGAAAGCACTTCTTTTACATAGATTTTGATTCCACTATTAGAAAAATTGTTCTCCATATAAGTTAACTACACGAACAGAAGTTGTAATCGACTGCAGAAACTGATCAGGCCCTTCTGTAGTATTTAACTTGCTCAAAATTGCAGTTTCAGCAGTCGACCGCAATTTCTACACGTGTAGTGAACTATGTAACAAAAAGTTATATTTTAACATAGATTCCAATATGATCAGTATTAAAATTGTCCTCCATATACGTTTACTACACGCGTACAAATTGCAACCGGTTGGAGAAAATGCATTTTTGAACAGGTCCATAATGCAGAACAATTTTTCAAATTGCGATAGGGAAAACTACTTCTTTTATACTATTTGTTAAATTATTTTCGGAAAAAATCATTGTTTACACATAGAAATTCCAATCGATTGCATAAACTTAAATCTTGAACAGAACCATACTATGCAATAAATGGTTAAAATAACAGAGAAAATGAGGCAAAGTTCCAATAAATCCATATATTGCATACTTATCGGCGGTAACAACAAGTACATTACATATGAAAGCCATTTTCCAATTAGTTCCCATACAAATTAAACATTGTGAATTCATGAGAAGTGGACAGTTCTCTGTCACTTTTGATTTAATAAACCGTTAAAAGTAAATTCGAATCTATTTTGAATCCATAGCAATTCATATCCGCGTCAGTCCAACTTAACTGAGTTACCCAGGAATGCAACCTCAAGTGATTTGAATTGGAATATTCTACCTGTGTTTTTTGGGCAACGGAGTTATGAAAGGTCAAGAGAACGGTTGGAATCCATGGAGTACAGAGTTTATTCTTCTTCTTCCATATTTCTCTCTTTAAGCAAACCCGAGTAACGTAATGTAAACACCGTGATAAATTTTAAATTTACCTTAATATCAGTTTTATTTACATTCTCTCATGAAAAGCTACTTGACAAACTTGCTAAACTTGATTCAAAGATTGACTTTGTCTCCCACATAAATTATATGGTTTGTAGAGCAAACGCCATGCTTGGTTTTGCCAACTCTGGTCCAGGGAATTCTCTGACCGACAGGTTTCTTTGCCATTATACTACTCGTTCGTGAGACCGTTACTTGAATATGCATCCCAGGTGTGGAATCCTTTTTATGCTACACACATCAACCGCATTGAGGCGGTCCAGCGCAGATTCATTCGATTCGCACTTAGAAATTTGCCTTGGGACGACCCTGTGGTCCTTCCACCTTACCGTGAATGACTTAATCTCTTTGGTATGGCTTCGCTGGAACAACGTCGCAATGTTGGTGATATAGTTTTTATTCACCAGCTCTTGAACAGTTATATCGATTCCGTTGAGCTCCGGGGTAGGGTGTCTTTTAGGGCCAATGGTCGCTGCTTGAGGGGTGTCCCTCTTCTGCATGTTAACTTCTCTCGAACTAACTACGGTAAACATGAGCCTATTAACCGCATGTGCATGGCGGTTAATCGCATTGGTGTGCATTTTGATCTGTGTCTAAGGATGTACTTAAGAGCCGTCTTTACATGGTTTTGTGACTTCTCGCCTGGGTGCTGACTCTTAAAAATCCTATGTCTGATCCTTCGTATTCTTTTTTTTGTTCTTGTTCTGTTCTACAGGTACTTTTCCTGCCCAGTGCTGGGTGGCCTAATGGACCTCGTTGGCCGCATGTGCGGGTAAACCCGTCATACGACATCACCAGAACATCGTTTCTGCTGGGGGCAAGGTCCTGCAATGCGGTGAACTGCTTGGTCAACTTCGTGGTGACGCTGGCCAAGTCCACGATTCACCTCTATTGGTTGAGGGTGGAGAGTGGGTATCACACCACAGACACAGTACACGAGAACACAGAGGCCCTTAAGTCCTTATTCGTTGCCAGGTTGCAGAGGCGCTTGCGACTCGAATACCTGGCAACGAAGCAGGTCACATTCAACTGTACGTGGCCGCCGCTGACGACCGTGCAGGGCGGCAGACTGGCCTTTCACTGGTAATGCAGGCCGCGGTGTTTGCAGCATTTCTCCGCGGGGCTTCTCCCCGCTTTGGAGCGCTGCAGGCACCGCGAGAAAGGGGGGTCCCCCGTTGGACTGGCAAAGCTGGAGTGAGCCGGGAGCAACTTGTAGTCCTACGTGAGCCTACAGGGTGGTCTCGCGGGACTCTATTCCTTTGTTCAAAATTTCTCGTTTGTTTAGGATAATTTCACCTTTGGCTTTTTAAATTTAAAATTCTGGGCGCTTGTTGGAGCTCCCACTTGCCTGGGGCACTTTTTACCTTTGGCACTTAATATTTTATTTTCAAAATTCTTGTGGAAATTTTACATTTTTTTAGATTTTCTTCCCTTTTGGACTTTATATTAAATTATTTAGGAATAAATTATGTTACTGTTAGGTTTTGTTTCATTAGTGTCAATGTTTGCGTTCTTGTTAATAGTTCTTTTTAGAGTCTTTTGTATATAATTTTTGTGTCTTTTTTATCTTACATTTGTATTAGAGTTCGTGTCTTTTTTTGGTTCTTGTGTCTTTTATATGTATTCTTTATGTGCCTTTTGCTATTCTTTTTGTGTCTTTTATTGTATTGTTTTGTGTCTATATTGTATCTTTTATATGTATGTGTTTGAGACCAACACATAAAAAAAACGTAGTATGGGTTTGTGAGAGCAATTGGGAGAATTTTCGTAAAATACGAGTAAAGTTTTGAACTCTAATTATATTATTATAATTATGATTTTGGTTCAAAGCAATTTACATATAGAGTTTCCCTTCTAGCCCAGAAAGCGCACTTCTTAGCGTAAAGCTAAGAAAAATTTACCTATCTCCGCATTAAGCGTTCACACATTTCAAAGAAATGTGTTAAGATTAGGCTCCCCGACAAGCATGCAAAATATGTAATTGTTAGTAAGATTAATCCAACTGATAGAACAAGGAAACAAGGAAGTAGTCAGTAATGTTAACGATTAATATAAATCACACGATCACGAAAAGACGATTTTTTAGTACCTTCTTGGACACATCCAAATCAAAGTGCTCCACCACGCCATTGACCGCTGCACACATGCGATTAATAGGCTCATGCTTACCATAGTTAGTTCTTGAGAAGTTAACATTCAAAAGGGGGACACCCCTCAAGTTGCGGCTAT
>QYTT01087306.1:10328-24536 GCA_006980735.1 Dasypogon diadema | reverse complement strand
AAAATACCTGTAAACCAAGGGTCATAACAGTTATGGAACCTTTTTGAATATATTTCACTGTATCGGTTATACTGGAACCTTTTCATGTAAATCTGCGAATATAACTCATCCGCTTCGAATTTAGAAGGAAGTTCTGATGATATAATTTTTGATTTGCATGAGGAGCAAACATGCAAAAGTCAATAAATCAACGTTTGGCCATTTTTGAGTTATATGTGGTTTTGATGCGCTCTCTCGACCTATGAAGTTAAATTTAACGAAAATCAGGTGGAAAGTCATGAGTTTCAATCAAAAACCGATAAGGCAAGGTTCGTGCAAAAGTTTTTGGTCATTTCCAGTAAATTAATAGAAGTGCATTTATCCACTTTTGCATGGTTGTTTCTCACTTGTTCCTTCTCACTTCGACTATTGTTCGTCGATCATCTTTAGCTGTAACACCACAATACAGAGTAGGCTGCAAACAGAGGTCTTCATATGTTTAATGATTCCCCACGTGAAGTAAAGTTAGAAGAGAAGGATCGGTATTAGAATCTACCAAAGTAATCTAAAGTCGAACTTACAGCAACTGGCTAATTTTCACAAAAACATACTGTAAAACAATATAAACGTGATGATGAAGAATATTCATGCGAATATTGAATACTACAAATTACAACATCCGTAAAATATCCATAAGAAAAGTTGGTGCAAAAGAAAGTATGTATATATAAAATATCTCAATAGAGTGGTAGTGGAAACGAAGAACAATCTAAAACGTGAAAATTCAGGTAAAGGCTATCACTTTTTTTAAACAATTAAGTGACTTGGCCCAGAAATTACCGGGAGATCAATTTTCCGATTTGGGGCTATGGCCATTACTGGGATGTTTGAGCCAATAATTATTATTTATTACAAGATCTCACTTTATATAGTCTATCCTGAAAGACAACTATTTTAAAACGTGGCAAACCTATTTGCTTCGGTTTGTCCACGAGAAATAAGATTTCCGTTCATTGCACGTTGGCGACTGAAGGAGATGCTCATGCAAACTTTCCAGTAAAATGCAGTAATAATGAATACAAATGTTTGCTGGTGGAATTTCTAATCAACCGCTCTTTACATCTGTGAATTTATGGTGTCTGGTGTAAACCATAAACTTTTCAAGGAGCAGAAGCCGCAGAGATTCACTGAATGGATTTTATATTGGACGGCAGGCTAAACTCCATTGTGTTACACTTAAATTACTTTATTCCATGAACCATAATGTTGGGACTCACCACACCCATATTGCTGATGGAAATGTAATCAATATAAATTCACTAAATTCTTAAAACAACGGCAAACACTAAATAAATCGCACAGCGAGACCAACTATTTTTTGACAATTCTCTTCGGACAGTTATTGAGCACATGTTTAAAAGTGCTGCCATTGTATCCGATATTGTGTATAACGTTTATTACCTGTGCTACTCGCGATACTGAAATTGCGGGTAATACAGTTCACTGTCAGGCACTGCTGTTTACAAACAGAGACTTCCTAACTAGATTTTTGATTTGGGATGTCTTCAGACGAAGAGGATTATATGTCGGATAAATTCCTTACTCAATGGTAAGGATTTTCATTACTAAAGTTAAAATAAAACTTACTTTCTCTAGTGCTCAGAAAGATGTCCGTCCTGGATTGATACGAAATCGTGCTCGCCAGAGAGAAGTGGAAGCTGCTGCGAAAAAAGCGAAAATTGATGAAGAACGTAAGAAGAAATCAAAGCCCAATGAAAAGGAACGTCTTGAAGAAGGATTGGGAAATGCCATAGCGCAGGATAATAAAGGTTTCGCACTACTAGCAAAAATGGGCTATAAACAGGGCCAAGCTCTTGGGAAGGCATCTAATGGAATTGTTGAACCGCTTGGAATCACTATTAAATCGGATAGATCAGGTTTGGGTCGAGAAGCTGCTATTCGAGAGTTAGAGGTTAAACGACAAGAGATCAGGCGTAAAAAGTTGTTAGAAAAAGCAAATGTACCTAAAATATCTCTTGAGGAGCATAGGCAAAGAATGATGCAGAAGGCGAAAAATAGTTTCGTCGAGAGAGCTATTAGGTAATACCAAAAGATATTACCATGTGCTTGTTAATAACTTTATCCTTTAGGCGTCTTCAGTTAACGTGTGAAAAATTAGATGCTGGAGAAAACATCGAGAAGCCAGAGATGCCTTGGTTTTGGCCAGAACGAAAAGAGGATCAAGATGATGATGATGATGAAAAAGCCGAGGAATCGGCAAGTGAGGAGATTCAATACGAGGTATTTAATAAATTTGTGCATTCAACGGTAAATCGTAATAATTTTAACAGCCAGCAGAAAAATTGGACATGTTATCACTTTACCTTCGGACATCTTACAACTATTGCCATTGGTGTGGTGTCCAATATGATGATGTCGATGATCTGATGAGCAATTGTCCTGGTCCTGATGAAAATGATCACTAGAGCATTATTTAGATTAATTTATGTAATGAGAAATATTTTGTATTTTAAGTTGAAGAATTATCGCAACAAAATAAATTGTTTTCAGTTTTCATCAACTAAGGTTATATATTTATTCCGGAGGACTTTCATTGTACAAATTCATGTTCGTTCACTTAATTTATATCGTGTTTAAATAATTATTCCATCAGAATGGCTAATCTGTAGTCTTTTGTTTCTTCCCAGTTTTTTCTCATAGAGTTATTTAATATAAACAGAATTTTTGTCTTTAACTGCTCTGGCTTTCTTTTCACGCACTTTCTTATGGTTTTGAGTGGATTTTGTTGCACAGTGAACGTTCCTCGTCTAAAAGGCGTTTGCATTTCAAGATTTTGCTAGTGCTGGCGAACGCATTTGTTCGTTCCCCATTAAAAAGTAGCCATACTCATGTACCTTTATTCAGTTTCCACAGAGCATTATTTAATTATTATTTTATTTACTGTTTGCTTATGTCATCGGCTTCATCATCTAGATCTAGATGTTCTAGATTGACACTTAAGGAGAAACTATAATTTATAATTTTAAATACTTGAGTCCATATGCATAATAACTCAAGTAAAAGGTAAAGGACTAGTATTTTCTAGTGCAAAAAGTCTTTACTTAATTCCGATGAATATACTTAAAGTGATATGCATAAAATGTAGCATTTACTTCGCAGTATTTACTGAAATATTTTCAAGCTGGCAGATAACAGCTTGGAAGCTCTTTCTAAGTAGTTTTAGCAGTTGCTAATTGTACGTTCAAAGGAAAAGTAATACCAGTCAACTTCGCGTTTACTAATTTTCAACGAAATGGCAGCATTTTTCCAAATAAATCCGAGGAAAGTGTATAAAGAAAGGAGAGTGTCACAAACATGTAATTATAAGCGATTATATCGTTTTGAAGAAGCAAACGTTAAAAGGTTAAATGAATATTTCTTAGGATCTCACTGTGAAACACGAAGGGGTGCCTTGACACCTGAACAAAAAATAAGAACATTCATAAGATATATAGGGGATCCAGGATTCCGGGTAGGTGTTGGAGAAGATATTGGAATTCATCAATCTACTGTTTGTAGAACAGTGGAATATAAAAGACAAAGCTCATGAATGGATTAAGTTTACTTCCAATAATCAAGAACTCGCAAAGGCCAAACAGGAATGGCAAAATCTGTATACGTTTCCCGGTTGTATTGGAGCCCTAGATTGCACGCATATCGAAATACTGAAGCCAACTGCTCATCCTGAAGAGTATGTTAACAGAAAAGAGCAGCAAAGAAGGAATGAAATAGCCGAAGTAATATTCAATTCTGCAAGTATTTAATATATAAAATTTAACAAAATTTATCCAAAGGAAAACATGATAAATAAATAATATGAATTTCATTTAACTGGCATTTGTTTTATCTTTATCTTGAGTGCCTGTAGTTGTACAAATATGTTTTCACCATCGGTAAAAATATTTTCTTAGGAATTTTTAGCAAGTATTAGGACTTTTGTCTTCAAGTCGTCTTCGAACTTCTTCATGTTGCATACTAATAAGTTCTCCAGTGCTCCAGTAATACAAGTCGTTTAAGTTCTCCATTCGTCAAATTCTTTGCTTCTTCCGTTTCCTGAAACTTATATTTTCTACTTTTTGCTACAGGAGAATCACGGTTATCATTTAATTTGCCTGAAGGTGATTCCTCTGTAACGCTGGCGATAGAATGTTCTTCCTGAACTTGGCTGGTATTACCTATCCCCGTAGATAACTCACCTACATTTAGTATAACGTTTTAGATTCAAAAAGTTTAAAAATATTTAATGAAAATACGTATAACTGGTATGCGGGAGAGGGATTTTTATCTGCTTCAATCAAGTCCAAAAATATTTTTTCCCATTCTTTAAGTTTGATGTGCTTGTTCCCCGTCCGATTAACATCAGTCTTCTTTTTAATTTCAGTTTTCATGTTATTAATCTTTTTCTTTATTTGGTCTTCTAATAACTTAATACCCGTGAGTGATTCATATTCACTGCGAAACTTCTTCACGGACTCAATCTTCTCACTTTTTATTGCAGGTAACTGAGATTTATTTGCTTTTTAAAACATTGACAAAGTCAAATTGAATATTTTTTGCGTTATTTTACATTTTGAATAAATTTATTTTTTCACAAGTTTCACACTCCACCATTTACTACCGGAATATCGACACTAAATGAGATCAGATTTCCTAACAAATTAGTTAGTGTAAGTACTTTTGGAAGGTTTTCTGTATTTTTTTTATATATTTACTTTTAATAAACGTTTCTTTAGTAAACTAACTGTTTCAGGTGATCACCGGCGCTGATTGAGGCAGTAAATTTTGAGTCGCCTGATCCCTGATCTATTAGCATCTGAAAAAGCAGTGATAGTGGAAAATTCAGCCGTTAGAGTTCATCTTCTAAATACAAAATATAATGCCTTACGAAGCTAGGCCCAACGGAGAAGGTTGCCCCAATTTCGAAAAGTTTTCAACAACCTACCTTATTTAGGAATTTCTAGTTATGTGAGGTTTTGACCATCATTTACACCTCTTCCCTAACTTCCTTTCGCCTAAGCTGTGCTGTGTGCATCACAGGGTTGTCCTTTGAGCTTAAGCAATACCTTAAAAAATGTTCACTATTCAGATTTTTCAAAAAGAAACCTTTGCATCAGTTGCAGATAATTTATATTACGCTTCATAAGCGAAAATAATGTATTCCATTAATGGAATTAAAACCTTTTATTGCATATTAGCGAAGTTAACGAAGTTGATGCATATCTTCCGAACGTATTTGTTTTCAGAATCAGCTTTCTCCTCCCAGCTTCGTTGATCAGAAATTATTTTTGTGGGACTCCCTGGTTTTCGCTGAAATAGCGTACCTTATTACGGAAAGAATGTTCTATCCATTGGGAAGTTAAAAATGAGAGCAGAAGAATTTTGTACATATCGGTTTGAAATCGAGCAACTGCAACTAAAGGAGAGCTAAACGCCAATATACTTCAAAATTTTTTTGAATCCTGATCTACCTTCTAAATAGCTCTGGAAAAATCTTAGGAAATATGGGATTTGCGAGAGGTCAGGCATCCTCATTGTGATTGTGATCCAGATGAGCTGAATGCTAAATACACATCGGGGAAGTCGAGTGAAGCATTTATTGGCGCCTTTAAACAGTCCACAATGGTGTCCGACTTCAAGTTTTTATTCCGCTGTGTAAAGGTGGACGAGCTTGTTAGATCCATGCATTCGATAGCATTTGATTCGATTGGATCGGATAATATTCATCCTCATTTTTAGAAAATGATTCTGCTCTTAATTTTTTATGTCGTCAATTTTTCCTTAACTTCTTCGTTCTTTTTGCCCATTTGGATGATAGCCACTACTTTAGCCATACCCAAAAATTCATCGCCTAAAGATGCAAATGGTTTTGTCTTTCCCTTTTAAGATTTTGGAAAAGTTTTTGAGCTTGCAGATAACTGAACACTTAAAGACACATAAACACCTGAATTCCCGGTAGTCGTGATTTCGCGCACAAAGTAACATAGAATCTTTTGCTTATTCTAGAATTGCTGGATTTTTTAAATTTAGTTTCTTTTCCTCAGCAGCTGCCCGAATATTACAGAGCTATTTGTGTGATAGATGGCAGAGGATTAAATCGCAGTATAGATTCGCGAGAGTATTGTAGAAAGTGATTTTCCGTGTCTTTAAAAACCCTTTTCTGGCATTTTATTTCAAATTGCTTTCTTAAACTTAACTTTTCTGAACCAATATCTCTTAACTACTTAAATGTCCCTCAAAATAAAGTAATTGTCTGATGGGCGAACTTAGTTCTCCATCTAGTTCCTTGTCTATTTTTAATAACCATTGTTTTCAAGTGTTACGCAATAAATTTTTATCCAACAGAATACAAAGTTCCTCCTCGCGCTTAATAAAATTGAGAAGAAATTCATTACTGGCTGGACACTGGGTGCTTCCATAGTAAGAAAATGATCCTTGTTGAGGATGATCAATGCTAGTTCTGTATGGAAGAGGTTTAACAGGTGATGTATGAATGTAAAGGAGTAAGCATTTACAGCGCTTACGGAGGTTATGCAGCTGCCACAGAAGAAGTTTATGAGGTATATTAATAGACTCTTCCCGCTCGTATTTGGAGTTCCTTAAGCTTCTATACTGGGCCCTTTCTTGTTCAGTATCTTTATAAATAATTTTGTAGGAATCCTGGAGGACTTAAAACCTCACATGTATGTGGACGATATACAGATATACCGTGCCTGTCCCGCCGATCAATTGGATAAGATTATCCGACGTACTAATGGTGATCTTGTTGGAATTTACATTGATGGAATTCCATTGGTATTGAAAACAGCTGACACATTTCTCTACTTATTTGCTCCTTTTACTTTTGCTTCAATATAATTTCCCTTTCCTTTATTGGTTTTTCTTTCTACCTTCAAAAATTTCATTCATTTGATTCCATTATGGAACAATCTATTGATCACAAGATTCATCCAAACCAAGCTGAAGCTGAACATAATCAATGCAGGTGAGCAGTGAATCAGCGTGATACCAGTTCAACTTCTACTTACGACCGACATAGACCTCGAGTAAATTATTTCAAGTGGTGTGCTGTTTTTTAACAGCATACTTGAAATAATGTCTGTGAATAACATTTTCTTTTTTCGGAGCAATGCCGCTCGCTTCTGCAATGCTCTTCAAAAATGAAACTGACAAAGTGGGCATTTTCCTTCCTGTGTCGTGCTTTTCACATGGTCAAATGTACATGGCTGTGTCGCGAGGAGTTTCTGCCAATGTGCTATCCATTCAAATCTTAGCCGGACCGAAACAATATGTTGTCCCCGAAGGAGCTATTACAGACAACATAGTTTTCCACGAAGTTCTCGCATAACTATTTCTTTCGTTTTTTTAATCTATATCATA
Source organism: Dasypogon diadema (assembly GCA_006980735.1). Classification (NCBI taxonomy): domain Eukaryota; kingdom Metazoa; phylum Arthropoda; class Insecta; order Diptera; family Asilidae; genus Dasypogon; species Dasypogon diadema. The sequence continues at coordinate 17,120 of QYTT01087306.1, read as the reverse complement.
CTTTTCCTTATTTTTTCCCCTAACACGAGAAGATCAGGCCTATGATGAGGATACATCTAGATAATTAAAAAAAATTCCGCCACTTGCCTTACCAGTTATTGGTTTTTCTATAAAAAACATCAACCATATCAACCAAGGCTTGCTGTACTGTACTGAATAAATTTTTTGGGGACCCCACAATAATGATTTTCTCAAAATTTCAAAATCGTCTACTTGTATGGGGAATTCAAAAGATTCGATATCGAAAAAGCTTACAAAATCTAAATATTTTAGGGAGACAGAAACATTCTATAATCTACAGTTTTATGAAATCACTTTAATGTGGATGCCAAGGTATGAGGGTGTCAAAGGAAATTAGATTACGAACCGATTGGTGAAAAAGGGTGCTGAATTCAACTTCTTTGGCCCATTGAACATTTTATGGTCTATCCAAAAGTCATATCAAGGTTATTTTCCAATCTTGGGAAGAAAAAGCCAAATAGTCATACTGGTACAGTCAATTTGGTAAACGATGAAGTTTTCAACAGCTCGTGGAAGAGAACGGAGCAATTTGTCATGCTTAACCAAGCGTAGCTAAGAATCTTGATAGGTTTACTATCCGGCCACTTCATTTTGAGATACCATCTCATAGTTGACGATGACACATGTAGATTCTGTCTAGAGGATGATAAGAGAGGGAAATGTATTGTGTGGGACTATGAGGTACTGTTCCGCCAAGGAAAAAAGATTTTGATGTGGTGTTCATTTCGCCGAAAGATGTTTATAGTTTAACGTCCCAAAAACTTATAGGCTATATTAAAAACTTTTAATCTTGAATGGGCCTCTTAAAAGGGCTTAAACACAAAAAATGTAACTGGACTGTGACTCCTGGAAAAACGTAGAATTAAAAATATTTAACAAAACAATCCACAGATACGTCAGCTGAATAATATAAGAAGCTGTCAGGATTGAGGTATCCAATCCAGGTATTAAAAGTTTAAATCCCCTAATTGGACGAAGAAGACGGAACATGCTACTCAAATGATACAATCTTCCACTGAATATTTATATCATTTACCACCTGAAGTAAGTTCTTTGATGTACATAAAAACTGAAGAGCAATGGACCCACGGCAGATCCCTGTGGAACAATACTTCGCAAGGGAGAAAGGACATTATAATCACCTTTATCCAACACCACTCTCTAAAAACACAATCTCAGAAAATTCCTGAGTCGAACTGAAGAAATCAAACCGATAGAAAAATTTATTGAGCAGACACTCTTGCGGAAAACACTCTCAAAATCCTTTTAGAAGTTTTGGAGAGTCAGTATAGAAATTATTCTCCACTCTAATGCTTAGCGACTTAGCGTATATCAGTTCAGTTGTAACTTTATCAACAAAAGTTTCTTGGAACGTAATCCAGACTGCTGGCAGCTCATCAAATCACGAAAGTAATATCGTGGCTTCCATAATTCTTTGGTCGTTCTCGCAATTGAGGTCGTTGTTGGTTGTTCGTCCAGTCTATGATACGTTCAACTACCACCTATCTTCCAATTACGAATAGGTGGCACTGTGGCGTGCCACCAATAAAAATTTTTTTATTATTCTTGGACAAATAGTTGAGTACGCATTTATAGTCTCGAGTTTTTTATTCATTAAATACCCATCTTAGCTTTAGGATCATGGCCTGCCTATTCACTATGCATCGCGCGGCTGCAGATTATTAGTTCCGGGATTTTGTTTTTAAGGATTACGTCGTGCATTCGCTGTTCCTGTCATAAGACATTTAGCAGCCGCCTAGTTAGTCGGATATTTATCCGTGGAGAGGACAATATTCACTCTCTGAAGAGTTAGAGTTAGTTTTCCTCTTAGAAAACTGTGGGATACTTTTCAAGACGTAGTGCCATTTGCAATCCTAGGTCATCGCAAAGGTTTGGATGGAGTCATCAATCATTTACACTTTTCGAAATGAATTTGTCCTTCAGTTCAACAATATGCGGCCCATACACGTTACGACCTGCTGCACAACTTGGTTTGACATCTTGTTGGATGTTTTACTACACACGCTTAAGCAATTGATACAATGCGTTGTACAACTTCACCATACACGATACAATCTGCAGTACAACCCCAAGGCCTGCCCTCAAAAAATTAAAACAATTTGATTTTCATCCAGCCGTTGGACGAATTTGAAAACCAGTTGGATAGCAGCCCTACATACGATACGATCAATACCAATTCGACCAAGTTGTACAGCAGATCGTAACGTGTATGGGTCGCAATAGGTTTTATGCTTTGACGATCTTTATGTAAACATGAAAAAAAACTCTACTTATAATTTGTAAACGATTGTATTGTCACTGATTTTTCTATCACTTTCGTCAAATTTGTAACAATCTTGTCGAACTTCAAAACTTTTTGACTTCAAAAATGGTTAAACCTTTACAGGTAATTGCTTATATAATAACAGTTGTCATAGCCGTGCTGTGTTTAACACTGGTTGTATTGTACGGAATAAGCTTTGGACCTAACAAAAATATGGTATGGCTTGTAGCCTTCCTAATTGCTACAATCAAAAGGCATTTAATATTAGACCTGATACTGATAGGAATTTATTCCTTAAAAGACGCTTTATGGACTAAAAGGCTACCAAAAGATGGAGTTTTTGAAAAACAGAATGCAGCAAATACACAGACCGAACTAGACATTTTGAAGAGGCGCATTGACTTGCTAATGAAAGATTTCTGGAATGAACAATACATGTTTGAGAATGAGGATGAAATTAGAGCGGCTGAAAGGGAGCGATCGAATATTTATTATTACAATATCCTCACAGATCTATTTATGATTAGCTTTTATTCTGTAACGTTGTTACTTATAGTATCTGGATCCAGAGATCCTCTTGCTTATAACAGCACGACTAATCTGAAAGCGTTCCTAACATCAGGTAAATCTGGTTTGCCAGCTGAATTTGTCCAGGAAGATGTACAGATCTATGAATACATTAATGTGACTTTGCTGGAAAATATTCACAGAGCAAGGGACTACAATGGTGAATTGATTAGAGGTGAATATGGATGGGTATCTGGAAGAGTGGGGAAAATTCTTGGTATAATACAACTCAGGCAGCATCGAATACCTCCAAACTACAGCAAGTGTAATATAATCCAAAAAAATTGTGTTGGTACCTTTAGCCCATATTACAGAGATATGGCAGATTACAGTCAAGGATGGAAGCCTAAAGTTAATTTTACATACCAAAAGGAGTTCTGGAGAATTATGGAGCCATGGATGTACAAAGGATCATATGAATCGGGAACAGTGCCTAAGTTTGGTGATATGATTTTATATCCTGGTGGTGGCTATATTGCTTATTTGGGAAGAACATATAACAACAGTCAGAAGGCTCTTACTTATTTAAAGGCGAACAATTGGTTGGACAGGAGAACGGCTGTAGTGTTCATTGAATTCACCTTGTATAACGTGGACGCGAACATATTCAATGTAGTGACAATAGTTGCAGAGAGATCACCTCAAGGAATATACAGGATGGCTTATTATATCCAATCGCTCAAACTATTATTAGTGATTCAAAACTTGACATGGGATGTTAAAATAACTTTCATGTTTTATGTAATTTTGACTGGTATTTTCCTTTGTCGAGTATTTCAAGCCATATGGTACCAGAAGTTCAAATCATTCATATCTAAACCTTGGAATATAGTCGATACTATCATAGTACTGTTGAGCATAGCGATTTTTATACTATTCTTGGAACGAAATGGCTACGTAGTACAACTGATCCATAAACTTGAAACTGTCAAGAAAAATGAATTTGTTAGTTTTGAGTTTGCTGCGCTGTTTGAAAATGTTATAACTGCTTTGGCATCGTTTCTTACTCTTCTGACTACTATTAGACTGTGGAAGATTTTGAATTTTGCACAACCCTTTCGGGTACTGACAAAAACTCTTGCAAAATCTGCTGGCAGCTTATTAGTAACTTGCTGTGTCGCAATGTTGTTTATGATTGGACTTTCAATGTGCATAACGCTTATTAATGGCAGCAATGCCCACGTCTTCCAACACTTCTACAAAACTCTGAGCAATCTAGTTGTCTACACTTTTGGAAGCAATGAAGACGTTGAGACAAGTGACTTCTTTTTTGGCGGTAAGGTATTGGGGATTTTTTTGTTTATAGTAGAAATGGTGGTAATGATTAATTTGGCCATGAATATTTTTGCTACAATTCTTTGCTTCTATTTCTCTGAAGTTAAGGAGGATTTTGGAAAAGGTGAAAACATAAAATTCACGTTTTGGCAATTTGTAAAGGAGGAATTTCGAAGTAAGTTTAGTCCTCAGAGGATATATTATAAATTCCCTAAAGCCACTGCAAATAGTTTAAGACTAAGAGGAGGTGGTGGAAGATCATCTAAGTCTGTAGGAGAAAATAGTAGTCCTGGAGAGTATACAGAAGCAAAGGCTAAGTTAGTGAGTGAAATTATGAACGCTCAATTTGATTATTTGGATAAATATGTTAAAGAAGAATTGCGTTTGTCTGCAGGAGGTTCAGGGAGTAATAATAGTTCAACACCGGCATCGGCGAACACAAGTACAGAGGAAGCTCACGTAGAAAATATTTCAAAAAAGTATGAAAGAAAATCAGCAAAAATTAAAAAGAGTAGTTTAAGCTGCCCTACTATTTCAGATGTTTTGGTTCGTACAGCTTAAATTTTCCTCTTAATTTTAATTACGGTAAAGACCTTATGTAATAATATATTTTAATAAATTAAAATATAAATTGTCTTTTAATATATGGGGTGGCCGGTGGCGGAGTAGGCTGAGGCGCATATCTGCACACTTTTTCATCTACAGGCATAGATAACACTTCTGCAGAGGGCACAGTGGTATATCTGGGACAGTTCTGCTGACTGGGATATTGCATTGTAAAAAACTTCATGCCAAAAAATGTGGTTTGCTTTCAACATTTATCTCCGAATTTCCTCTTCCCTAAAATTTCCCTACGTCTAAGCTGTGCTGTGCTCATCATAGGATTGTCTTCTAAGCTTGGAAAAAGGAGTGCTGAGATTCATGAATAAGTATTTTAATCACTTCAAAGTAAACGCGAGCCGTGTATAGGTGGTAATATATGAAAGTGAATTATATAGCTGCGACCGGCTCATACTAAGAACTTTCAAATATAATTATTTTAAACAATACAATAAATGCACAAAAATAATCATGATAGTTTTTGTTATCTTACCGCTCACCAACTTTTCCACCGTCAAGATTCATCAGCTGGTGCCGGAACGGAGTCGGTAACATCAAAAATTTTCCATACATTTTAAAATTCGTTTTTTGGGCATTTCTTAAACTTTTCAAAAACTATCTGTATCAAGTGTTATGGCGATATTTCAATCTGAAATAACGCATTAACTGCCTGTCACCAGAATATGATGAAGAGCGTTAAGAGTGTAGACCACCTTTGATGCTCAAAATAGGCGATTTTCACGATTTTTTTTTTATATGAAAACGCAAAGGAAAGGTAAATTGATATCAATGCTTTTATTAAGTAGGTACACTTTGGTTTATATCAGGACATTTTTGCAACCCGGAATTGTGCATTCTTGGAATCGTTGCACCAGATTAAAGGGACGTCTGTGCGAGGTGCGGGGTGTATTGGTGGGGGCATGTCGCATATTAAATTACACGCCGGTGATTTTCATAAATTAAATTTATTTATATATAATTTATAAAGTAGATTCTCTTATATATCGTAGCCAAGGTAAATGTACTAGATCATTTCTACCCTATACTTAATCGACCTCTTACTACTCCGAAAAGCAAAGCTTGAACAACTTAATACCTACTTAATCTTTCGGACGGACGATGGGGAACCATTTTCCGGAAAAGAACTCTAGTCATTTTTTCCCAAGTTGATCCTTGAGCCTGGTGGATGTGCGATGTGGTTAAAAAAATATAGTATTGTAAAAATTCTGATAATTTAAAGTGTACTAATTAAAAAAAGAAAAGAAAAAAAACTAAAGTGTCCTTAAAGGAAAAGTATAGCAAGAGAAAGGATAGCGTTGTAAGTAATAAGTAAAAATGTGGTTCCACTATTTTAAAATATTTCAATAAATTTAGATGTAGCAGCAAAATTAGGAAGTAGGGAAGATAATCAGGAAAACAAAAAAAAAATTTTAGAGCACTAGATAAACCTAGCCCGTAAGTATTTCTTGAAATGTTAAAAAATTGAGCCGTGCTAACTAAATTTATCACTTTATATAGCTCGTATGTTTATATCCAAAATATCAATATTTATAAAATAAAGCTTGGTCCAGGTGAAATCGGCCTTTCATTGCGCACGAGGCGAACCGCTGAAAAGGAGAAAGCGTCGCAGGATTAATCGGAAAAATTTGGATTCGTGATATAAATCCATGATGACACCCATTCAGTACATGTCGTAAGTCCTTAAGATCCAAGTACGTAGCTTGATTTATAAATATATGAAAGTTTTGCTAGTGATTAGATAAGTAAGCACCTACTATACTTTAGCGTAAGTTATTTAATTTGACTTGCTATTTATTGATTATTTGATATTGTATTGAAAATGTGAGATCTTAGGAAATATCCCCAGGCCTTGGATATTCGTCGCCTTTTCGGGCCAACGAATTGTTCTCCCCGGGAAACAAACACTATAGGCAATTTCGTTCGTCCTTTTGATCCTGGAACAAAAATGACTTGAAAATCCTCATAACATTTTGTTTAGCAGTACATATGGAAAAATTGGAATAATTGATTTTTAATAAAATGGT
>QYTT01087306.1:0-10308 GCA_006980735.1 Dasypogon diadema | reverse complement strand
TTTTGCTAGTGATTAGCTAAGTAAGCACCTACTATACTTTAGCGTAAGTTATTTAATTTGACTTGCTATTTATTGATTATTTGATATTGTATTGAAAATGTGAGATCTTAGGAAATATCCCCAGGCCTTGGAAGGAGGGAATGGTTTAAGCCATTTTATTTTCGTAAAGAAGTCTTTGCATTTCAGAGGACGTATTTGGTTTTATTCGTCGCCTTTTCGGGCCAACGAATTGTTCTCCCCGGGAAACAAACACTATAGGCAATTTCGTTCGTCCTTTTGATCCTGGAACAAAAATGACTTGAAAATCCTCATAACATTTTGTTTAGCAGTACATATGGAAAAATTGGAATAATTGATTTTTAATAAAATGGTAGCGTTTGAAAAAAGCGCCATTTTTGCTCCAAAAAAAATCGAAATAAAATCGTACACCAAAAATCCAGTTTTTAAGATATCACAAATTGGATATGTACTTCTAAGCAGAATTCGATTCTGAAGTGAAAACCGAAATCGGATGTAATGTGTCAAAGTAATTTCGCCCACCAATTTGGAAAATGGTGTTTCGAGAAAAAAGCGCTTAAAGTTTTACGTTTCAGTTCAACGCGGCTGCAAAGGTGGTCTACTCCTTTAAGAGTTTTTGGGAAACAATTTCAAAAATATTGTAAAGTTTTTTTTGGAATAAACTAAAAAATTACTGAGCCAAATGTCACAGAAATTGTATGTAGAATAGTATATATCAGGGAACCTCAATTGGTTCTAATATAGGTTTGATAGCATCTATAGCTTTCATAAAATCGTTAAATTTAGTTTTTTTATGTTATTATTTCAGTTATTTTTGATAAACTTGAAAAACTGGACCGATTTCGATAAAGGTTGAAACGTATATAGTTGACATCAAAGTATATCGATTGGCACCAGAACGAAGTTGATAGCATAAATAGCTTTCGAAATATCATAAAATTGATTTTTTATGATAAATAAACTAAAAAACAATTGTATCGAATTTAATAAAAATTGAATGGGACATCAATACACTCCAATTAGTGCCAGAATGAAGTCGATTGCATAATTCGTTTGTATACGATATCATTAACGAAAAGTCTGTCCACGTATATACGCTGACACACAAGCACATACATCTTCTTAAAAATAGCGAATAAGCTTTCAAGTTTGTTGCTTGACTTGGTATGAATGTTGTTGTTAAATCAAACCAAATTTTAGGAAAGGGTTGTGTTTGAACGTAAAAATTGCACAATTTTGGAAAATATATTCTTAAACTACTTTGCACTTCTTATATACATAAACAACTACAATTTTTGAGAGTTCCTTTACCTTTGTTATATTATGTAGTTCACTTTGATCAGTAAATGAAAGGTATGAATTTTTCAAATCAGAAATCCGAAATGAAAACTATTTTCTTTTTACTAAGGTTTGTTATCTTTTTCTTGGAAGATTTCTTTGCAGATGGTCGGCCACAGTGTGATTACAATTATTGCAACAATGAAGGAGAATGCTATATGCAAAGTAGTCGAAAGCTTTGTCAGTGTGTTGAAGGTGCTTATAAAGGCGCTCGGTGTACGGAAAGTATAGACAATTGTGAGAATAATCCGTGTAAAAATGGCGGAATATGTAGGAATATTATAGGAAATTATTTCTGTGAATGCAAGGAGGAGTACTCAGGGCAAAATTGTAGCGTTCGAAATAAGAAGTTATTTAAAAATGTGCATATTCATTATAACAGAGTTATAGAATTGAACAAGGACATTAATATACTTATTTTGATGGAAGATATTGGAAGTGTTCAGATAGCTCTTGAACTGTATTCATCTAATCATATCTTTGAGAGTGTTGCATTCCCAAGAGGGGGTCCGAAATTTTTCAAAAAATCAACTGATTTTAAATCACTGTGTTCGAAATATGGAATCAGGAAACCTTTTAATATTCCGTTTAAAATAGGATATTATGTGGTTACTACCACTACTATAACCCATATAGGACATATTGCTTTAACACTATCCTTATCAGATTATGAAGAAAGGGACGAATACTATTGGTGGAAGTTCTATGTATTTTCTTATAGCCATCCAGGGCAATGCTTTCCTAGAGTCATTAATGCAAAATGTGAATCACCCCAAAAACCGTTGAGCGTAGGAATTGATCAGTTCAATACTTTTGAACCAATTGTGGAAAGAAGTTGTGGAGTAGACTCAAGTCTCGGGTATAGTTGGAGTTTGTGGAATTACTTGGATACTGGCAAGTGCTAATATTAATTTGTCTTAGCATATAAATTACAGAACTATCTTTTTAGAGCTATTCCATAGATTTGAAGGTGAGAAGGCGCAAGTTTTAACTGTACCACCCCGTACATTATGGTTCGAAGATAGCAATCCATTTTTCCAATCATTTTTTGTTGTAAAATTAATAGTTGATGAAACTAGTAAAAATCGACGTAAGACGGGAAAAGCTATTTTCAGGGTAAGATATAAATGTATAAAGCTGAAGAAGAAAATAAATTAAAATTTTGATTTTAGTGTTATATACTCGTACTGTTACGTCCTCCTCAAGTTGTTATTTTAGGCGGAAACTTTAGAGAGATTAATGCCGTGAAAGATGTTGTGATTGATGCTTCTGAGAGTAAAGATGAAAATTTACCGGAAAACTCGAAAAAACAAAAATTGAAATTTACATGGAATTGCGAAAGTGAAGCGACTAGTAAATACTGCAAGAAAAATATAGGACAAGGTATGAGATCGGATTAAGGATAAAGTGATTACTTTTTGCCGCGAGTGTAGGCTATATCCTTTTTGCTTTTATTAAGTTCATCTCCACAAAACTGAAGTCGAGTGTAGGCTATATAAAAGATCTTTTTTATTTAGTTTATAATTCGTACTTAGAATTTTTGTGTAGTATATAATTATTTGTGATATTCTCAAAAAATTTAGTTCTGATCTCGAGTCAGAAGTGTTCCTCCAAACACTACATTGGTGAACCCGAGACAGAACACAAGTATGGATCTAGGAAAGGTTCCCTTCACCAGTGGTAAGGTGGCTTCCTAGCAACGAAGCAGGTACAGCTATATCCTGTGTTATCCCTCTACCAGTGGTAGGCACCCAGGATGACGTCAGAAGAAAGGGAGTCTCCAGCACAGGAGCCAATTTTTGATTTTTCACCCCCACCTCTCGCCTCCACTTTTCCGCCCCCACTTCCAAACACTTTTTTAGTGTTGTCCGAGGTCATCCCCACCCCCTCCTTCGAACGGTCCCCTCGTCTAGACAATTAGCAACAGAACAGCTTGCATTGGATGCTACTTGCGATTATTTTGTATCTCGGTGCACACTTCTCTGTTGGTGTATGGGTATGGAAGTTTTTCAATTTTAAGCTGTTACACGTGCTGCTTAACTGTCCCCAATGCATTGAACGAGATACCCATTGCGAACTGATTACCTGGGTTTAAAATATGCTATATTCATTAGGGAGTCCGCAGTACGAATGTTTACCTAGCTCTTGATAGTATGTATACTGTTGTGCCAATCTCCGTCCCCACTCTTGATTTTCGGTATAAATCTTTGTGGTATTTGTAGGATCTTCTTTTTTTAATTTTTGATATAACCACCTTGAATTTCTTAACGAAATCCCTATTTGATGTCATAGAGTCCAAATGCTTCTTACTCATTGAATGTGTCGGAAGCTTTATTTGCTTCACTTTTTCTACGTTGTGTTTCTAAGACAGCTACAGGTAGTATAAGTTCCTGATATTTAGTAAGGGTCCGGAGTTTCATTCATGTGCTTCTTTTAAAAAAATATCAGTGCAATTCTACGGTTACTGATATTAAACACTTTGGTTCTTGTCTAGATGACTAATTTCCTAAGACCACTTTCCGTGTTTTTGACTCATCTTGAGGGAATAAGTCAACTTGCCGTTCATTTTCACGTCTCATATCTATCCAATTTTTTCGTCATCAATACAACGTGAGTTTCAGTTATTTTTATCTCGATTATATAGTTTTGGATGGGATAAATCGACAAGGATTAATAGCCGATAGGTACCAGGTTGTGTTTTTTGTTTATTTTTGCTTTCATAAGAACCAAATTTGAAGTAATATTCTCTTCCCCGATACCTTTTTCTACCATTGTTACACTTTAAACTTTTCTTAAAAACACTACTTGGTTAGATTTGCATTCAGAGATCTGCCTTGGGATTGGGACAATTCCATGATCCTCCCGCCTTTTCACTAGCGGCTAAATGCTATTGGTCTGACCTTTCTGGAGAAGCGACACAGAGTTGCCGATATAGTTTTTGTTGACCAGCTCTTGAACATTAACATTGACTCTTCGGAGCTCCGGGGCAGGATGCCCTTCAGGGCTAATATTCACAACCTGAGGGGTGTCGTTCTTTTGCATGTCAACTCCTCTAGAACTAACTGCGGTAAGCATGAACCTATTAATCGCATTGCAGAATAGTTTGACTTGAATGTGTCTAAGAATGTGCTTAAGAAGCGCCTTCATGTGGTTTTACAACTCTCTTAGTGCTAACATTAAATGTTTCCTGGGCTAATATTTTGTGTACTTTTGTTGGTTTGGTCCTACTAGCAGTTATTTGTCGGAGAGCTTAATTTCAACACATTTCTTTAAAATGTGTGAACGCTGATGCTGAGAAGTGCGCCTTCTGGGCTAGAACGGAACCTCATTCTTATTCTTCTTCATTTTTTACAAAATTATACTCTTAGCAGAATAATAATTGTTTAAAATTTTTTTTTCATTACTTTCAGGTCCAACTTTAAAGATTCCCGGAAATAGCCTTCAAGTTGGTAAAAAGTACAATTTTACAGTGGAGGTATGGGCACATACCACCCATGAAACTGATAAAGCTTGGCAAGAAATAATACCAGTTGCTCAAGATCGCCTCACAATTGCAATTATTTGTGTTAGAAATTGTCAAAGACGATTAACCAACAACCAGGATGTCCTGCATTTAAAAGCGGATTGCAGTGACTGCAAAACTGAAAGCAGCTTATCATATACATGGAAGATGGTATCTCCCGAAGGCGATATTAATCAATCCACTCAAAGATTTATTTTGAACGGTGATGGCCTACCAAAAGAGGGTAAAATTTTAATACAAGTTGAAATTACCCAGGAATCAAAAAGGGGGAAATCAATGATTGAACTAGAAATAAATCATCCTCCAAAAGGAGGGAAGTGTTCCTGTAATCCAAGTTCAGGGACAGAATTCGATACAATCTTTCTTATAGAATGCAAAGATTATGAAGACGTGAATGAGCCAATATTTTACAGTTTCTTTTATAATGATAAGATACTTTCACGAACTTCATATAAATATATTAAGACACGATTGAGTGCGGTAGAAGGAGGTGGAAAGATTAGTATTGAAATTTGTGACTGCTATCATGCCTGTACTACATCCAATGTGGATGTCCAAGTAACGGAAAAGATAATTCCTTCTACCCCTAAGGAACTAAGATTTTTCCTTGAGACCAAATCCGGAAATACCAGCCTTTCCAGCTTTTTAAAATCTGGCGATAGACTATCTGCAGTAGTTTTAATTAATATGGCATCTAGAGTAATTTCAAAAATGGATAACAATGACGAGCAGATTGAAATGGTTAATAAAATACTGTCTATGATGCAATTCTTTGATATGAAAACGTCGATTGCTGCGCAACAAGCTAGTATATCGTTGCGAGAAGTAGTCCTTTCTGTAAATATGAATTATAAGATTGTGGCGTCCATTGGTCGGATTTTAGAAAATCTCTCGGATGGTTTAATTAGTGTAGCTAAGAGTGGTGAAATTGAAAATATGCAATGGTCGGAGTGTGTAGCAACTACTCAGAATTTAGGTGAAACCATTGCAGGAATGTTTGTGGAAATAGATAAGTTTCCAACTGTTCATAATGCAATGGTTCTCCAGGAGTCAGAAGATCCTTTTCACGAAAATTATCCCGATTATGGAGAACTAGATTTTGAGATCATTAAAAGGATAAGCGATTGGCAGGTGGGTTCTATTGCTGTTCAAAGACTTCTATTTGGCCTTGGAGCAGCTTCTGCAAAATTGCTTAAGCCTGGTGAACCTCCAATGAATCTCAATATTCCTGATATGAATATCCGGTTTTTATCTGTTGATAGGAACATGGCCGCAGACATTAAGGTTAGCCAATGGGGAAATGAAGTTAACTTAAACCCGTCTTTTGTTCAAGAAGTATCGAAGGCGAAGAATTCTGAACATCTTGGGTTGCAAGTTGTAGTGATGCAAAACAATCCATTTTGGTGGTATCCAGAGCAGTTTAAAATAAACACTCCCGTGATTTCTTTGAGTGCATTTGGAGATGTGGTGCAAGAATTCAATTCCGACACAAATGGAGTCACATTAAAAAATAAATTCAGTGTTTCTATGAGTGTCAAGTCTGAAGATGAAAATATAAAATTATTAAATCAGGAAACTGCCAATTCCACAGAACTAGAAAGTAATTTGACATCAACTAAATCCACAACGAAAGAAATTATCGGATATGTTAACGCTACTATGGATATGCCAACTTATGCGGCTGAAATTCCTCAGAATTCCCTTCTAGTTTACGATTTTACTTCTTTGGATGGTGATGTAAGAGTACTTGTGAAAATTGGCAGAAAGCCCAGATATTGGATGATTACCAAGGAATATAAAGTTATCACAAAATCCTTGCAGTCGTCAAAAACTTCTGTTCTGAATCAACTTGGAAAGGATTCTACAGCTTACATCGCCATTATACCTCACGGTAATATATCTCAACCAAGAGTGAATTTTGGCTTCAAGGTTACGACGTTTACTTGCCAAACTTGGGACCTAATAAATAGCAATTGGTCGTCGGAGCACTGTGTAGTCGGATCAAAAACAACTTTTTCACAAATTCATTGCGAATGCAATCATATGTCGACTTTTGTCTCAAAGCTTTTTATAACTCCTAACAAGCTACTACTGAAGAGAGATGTGGTTCTGCATCTAGTCTTGAATATGGTATTTCTTGGAGCTATGCTACTCATAATTCTATTTTTTATTGGCCTCTTAATATGGGCTTGGTATAAAGATAAGTACAGCTGCCGGGATGTCTTCGTTGGCAGCAAAACTGTAAAGAATTCTTATAAGTATGTAGTGACTGTTTCTACGGCAGATTATCCACAATCCGGAACAACTGCGAACGTGACCATTCAGCTCCAGGGTGATAGAGGAAACAGTGAGGAATTTTTATTGTCTACTGGCAAATGTAGGACTATTCTAGAAGCGAACACTGTCTACACATTTACCCTCCTAACACCGAATTCCCTGGGAAAACTAAAATCAATTACACTATCCCATGATTCCGCTGGCCGATACCCATCATGGTATTGTTCAATAGTACGGGTAAAAGATGTTGCTGCCCTAGAGGAGTATGTATTTTTGGTGCAGACGTGGTTGTCCTTGGTTTATAATAACTCCACAAAGGTTAACATTCCGGTAGCAACAAAAACTCAGTTAAGGAAATTTAAATTACTATTGAGGGAACATGTCGGTAGCCATTTTGGGGATTGTTATTTATGCCAGTTGTTTTGCAGCACGCATACTCGAAGCATTTTGAATCGGAAAGAAAAAACGATGATACTCTTAACTGCGAAATCAGTTTATGCACTTGTTAGTATTATGTTATTTGGGAAAACTACTTTGGAAACTATTGAAGATGAACAGGAGGAGTATGATGGAATTTTTATAACACTACGAGTTTTATTTGTGTTGGTTCTAGCGATTATTGTTGCAAGTTTGTTACTACATTTCATTACGATGTGCTTTATTTGGGCAAAAACAAAAAAAGAATTACAATACGAACTTATTTATGGAGAGTAGATCCTCTGTTTTAAGAATTAATATAATAAAATTTCAAGAGTCACGTCAAAAACTTTAATTTGTTTTTTCCCTTTTTTTGCAGGTTGAACGCTTGGACCCATCTCTCAAAATTCTTTTGGTAGATTCCTACACACATTGAGAGCATATATTTTTGGTAATGAGAAATGATATAATAACTTTTATTAATTATTTTTGCAACAGAAAAGAGTGTCATACGAGCGAAGTCTTTCTTCGTAGGAGCTAGTATTTTATTTTCTTTTCCTTTCAACTCTGCCTGCTCCTCCGCCAATTCTAATATGTGAGCCGAGTCCATAAGACAGTGGCAGTGATTCTCTACTTCCTTCCTCCCCGTGATTGTATTTTCGGTGCAACTTTCAGGAACGCTCAGATCCTCTGAAGCGTTTCATGTTCACATTTTAAGCGATTACGTTGAAGAGTTAGAAAAATCGGAAGGTTGCGAAAAAGCTTTTATGAGCTTATTTTCTCCAGAAAATTTTACATGATTTGCAAAATCTCATCTTATCCTTTGATTTCAATATTTTCTTCCAAAAAAGTTGTCAAAATAAGCACGCAAACAATTCTTTTCGGATTGAATTTGACATTTTGACCAGAAAAATCGTTGAAAATTGAAGAAAATTATTATAAGATTTTCAAAATCTCAAAATTATTCTCTAAAAAAAGGCTTTTAGAAACTGCGTATTTCTTTCGAACTTAGCTAAATATTTCATCAAAAAGTTTATGAAATTTGATTTTTCTAGAGATTGGGGCCGATGATTTTTAGGAAATCGATTCCCACTAAATTCACATACAAGTTGATTGTATCTTGCTCACTAAATAATTTATAGTTCGTTATCTTAAATACTACTACCTAAATACACAATTCATATAGAGGTATATTCGGGTGACATGGATAGTCCCAGCAGCGTAAATGGTAATCAACTCCGGAGGAAACTACTTTCATCATGAATGGAAAATTCATTAAATGGTTACAATCAATTCAAAGTTTTCCGTACAAACAACTAGTTCTGTAATTCATTACCTTCCAAAAAAGGTAATGCAGCATGTAATAACATACCTCTTTCAGAAGAGATTTAGCATGTATTTTCCTGTGAAAATTTGAGTTTTCATTGTCGTACTACGTCATTCTCGTTCGAGTTCTTGTGCAGTGAAGATGTCTAGTGGAAAAGTGAAGTAAAACACTATCCTCTGTGACATTGCTATAAAAATGTAATGCCTTTTTTACCGACATTAGCGCAAGTGCTTGTTACTTCATAGTACTTGTAAAATTGGTTCCGTAATTGTTAATGAAATAAGTTGTTCTGAATAATTAAAGCAAAAATCAGGGATTTTTGTATAACTACTTCCAATCAATCAATGACTGAACCAGTTCTGGGTAATGGAAAATAAAGGCAATTAACTACCACTTATGACATGTCTATATAAAAGTAATGCATTTCTTACACAGGTGGTAATCTAAGTCAGAAGTAGTTCTGCTTACTAAGAATTACTTGCGGAATCAGTTGAGTAATGGCTTCCCTTCGCTATTGGGGTTATTTTCCGGTCGTGTGAGACCTCTCCCGGAAATCTCCTGGCACGTCTAATTAATTATTCCAAGTACCACGGAGACGAGGAGCGCAACTGACTACTATAAGTACTGGGCGGAGATCTAGCCGTACAACTAACTTCTAGAAGCACACGCACTAAAATTTTCCAGCACAACTAACTAGAGAAGTATAGGCGGGATGGGGACGGGAGATATAGGACTGACTTTTAGAAGTGAACTTTGGATAATAGCTAATAATTGACCCCTTAGACGGTTGACGGACAACTGAAGCTCAGTACTGAGATTGAGCTGCTTTTATACAGTTTTTTTACGGTCTAGCCAAAGAACAGGGGTCAAGACAAGACATACCATAGGATGCTAAACATAGACTTGGCGAAAGTGAAAATCGGAAAGGGTGGTAGGGAATTAGGAAAGTGGAGACGGGTAGAGAGCAATTGTCTACTCGAATCGAATCGAATCTCGAAGTGCACGGCGGAATTCTTTCGATACAACTGACTACTCTACTCGAAGTGCCCGGAAGGTTGGGAACGCAGTTGACTATTTGAACCGCTGAACGAGAATCTTTTTGTACAACTAACTCTTCAAAGTATTGGCAAAGAAGAAATAATAATTAATTAATTAATTAGTATTTCTTCTTTGGTATTGGACTTGGGCGGCATTCATTTCTAAGCGAGGTCTGGAAGATTATACTTCTTACAGCAGGATCCTGTGGACAAATAAATTTACGTTAATCACAGTTGAAATAATGATCTTTTGTAATCTGTAGTTTTAGGAAAATTCCTATCAGAAAAAGAAGTCCAAACAACATACGACGGATCTGAGAAGCTGTATTTCGGACGATGGTATTTTCATATTAATTTTTGGCATAAAAATC
>QYTT01087304.1:3075-13730 GCA_006980735.1 Dasypogon diadema | reverse complement strand
ACGTCATTATTGACGAACACCACCAGCAGAGGAGTTTTAAAGGAAATATACAGCAACTTTTTAACCTAGGCACCTTGGACTGAATCACCCTGTATATCTGAAAGAGAAGGATGGACACTTTTTCTTAAAGGTGAAATGAATTTGTTTTTTTACTTTCAGAAGTAGCACGGCTTAGCTATAGTGTGTAGGCTTTAATCCACTTCGATGAGTTCGATTTCGATATAATAAAAACATGTGAATTTTTCCACGGCGCGGTAAGCTTGGTTTGCGCACCAAGTGATTGTACAATATGTAAACAAAAATTTGTCCTAAAAATCCTTCTTTTTAGTGCAATTCCAAGAAAATTACTTAGAATGGAAGAAA
Source organism: Dasypogon diadema (assembly GCA_006980735.1). Taxonomy (NCBI): domain Eukaryota; kingdom Metazoa; phylum Arthropoda; class Insecta; order Diptera; family Asilidae; genus Dasypogon; species Dasypogon diadema. The sequence continues at coordinate 13,367 of QYTT01087304.1, read as the reverse complement.
GGAAAATAGCAATCTGGGAGTCACGAATTTTTACCGAATAAAATTGAGGAATATTCTGAGAAAAATTGTAAATCCAACTAACGGAACGCAATTTTATGTTGCTTTATAAGAAAGTTCTAAGAAATTGTCACAATGTTTGCTACGCAAATATCTTCACCTCATTTTAGGAGGCAGATTTTTCTCTGAATTGGAATATGTACTTGGGTGGGAGTTGGGAGTATATCACTGTCCATCGTTGAAAATGTATGTTTTCCCAGTCGCCTAGATTAGATGCTAGGCACATATGCCACCAACACTGTCCACCCCATTGAATAGGGCGCTTGAATCCATGCATTTACAACCCATAAACCCGCACTCAGCAACAAATAAATAGGTAATTTATGCAGAAGTGTAATATGTGTGTGGGTGTACGGAAATATTAGAGCAAGCTGATTATAGGAACTACCATTTTCCCGAAACCATTTTTCTGCGTATTTCCCACTTACTTCATTGTAGCCAATTCGACATTTCTCTGGCATTCAAATGAGAGGCGACGAACTTTGCTGTGCCTGTGGCATTCTCGTGAGAATGCCGCATTTCAATTCAACACAAAATTTCAGTTTAGCTAACTGACAGACACACCAACGAAGCGAAAAAGCGAATTGGCTTTGGCTTCGGCCTTTTCCGTTATTTTGAGCAAGAGTCGGCGTAGAAGCAAGCAAGCAAAGCAAGTGGAAGTGGAATCTTGTGAGGAGAGAAAGTGCTCAGAATCAGAATCAGAAACAGAATCACAATTTTTCACTTCATGAAATTCTTTTCAGTAGCTCAGCTCCAGCGTTCAAGTTGTCGTTGGAAGGGTTGCAGTGCGTTGGAATGCGTACTTACCAACTTTGGTTGTGAAAATTTGCAGAAAATTTGTTCGTCCAAAGATCGGTAAAAAGTATTCCAATAAAAATATCCAGATTTTCACACTTTTCGCGTTTACCTGCGGCACAGTGAATTACATCTACAAAACGAACGATGAGAAATTGGCTGAGTTGAAATTAAATTTTTATCGATTATCGAGCTGCTTTCGAGGTTCGTGGGCCTGTTTTAGTTTATCGCATTAGCCTAGGCTCTAAAAATTGGTGCTGTTTGTCGGAAATAATAGAATTGGGGCAACAATAGTTAAGTTTTGAATTGTGCTCGTTGCCAGTTGCCACCTTAGCTGATTGAGTTTTTTGACGAATTCTGTTATGGTTACCGCGTTCGGTGTTGGCCTTGTAATGTAATAGCAAATTTTTAGTGCTTGTTATCGTATTTGTTTAGCATAAGTGGATAATTTGGACAAATGTGTTTACATGCTGTTTTTATATTGTTAACCATGAGAAAAGTTGTTACTTGTTTCGTGATTTAAAGTTGCTACGTGAGATTTAGTCCGGTAATATACAGATTTCACCCACCCACTGCCAGTCTATTAGCAGACTTACAGAAATTCGTCGTCAGTGAAAAATCGGTAAGTCATGGCCGTTGCTCTTTCATTGCCACTTTTACAGGGTTTCCAATTTATACTTTTTCCTTGTATTGATTTTTTCGGCATTTCCACATGCCGACAGAGATTTTCACCAGACATGAATAGGTGTTAGATGTATGTATTTATTGAAAAAGCCCACTTGGGCTTTTAATTAAAACTGAATTCAGTGGAGTTCGTTCGCAGAATATCAGCAGACAGGCATCATACACAGGACTTTGAGAGAACTTTTCGGGAAAAATAAAGTGAACGCCAGGATCTGCACGTGCCACAATCCTTGAACGTCTTCTATCCCCCCCATTCTCTATTTTATGCTCATTCAAAAAAAATCGATTGAAGCATCAACAATAAAAGGTACGACTGAAAATACATTTCGGAAGATATCTCTTAAACTTGGTGTAATTTAATGCTTTGCCACCGGCATTTCGGCCGAGTTGAGTTATTCAAAATAAAATAAAAATATTCTCAGGTTGTGCTTGTGCACAAACATTTCACGCAGTTGTGTAACCAATTCCAGTCGTCTTTGCCGGGTAGAAAACCAAACCCTGCCCCTGGCTTCAACCTCGTTTGGCGTGAAAGTAAATGTCAGATCTGTTGTACATACTTTGCTGAACAAGAATAAAAATAAAATACTAGATATCGTAGTGTTTATCGAAACACTATTAGTTCGAGACCAGAACTTCAATTTACTCTACTTATATGCTAGACAACGATTCTACGTACAAATTATAAGCTAAATGAAAAAAGGTTTTTCAATTGTGGTGAAACGTGGCAGCACGTCAGCGATATCTTATGGAATTATTGCTCCTCGTCCGGATTTGGTTATATGTTCATCAGACGATGTATCTACACTACGCTGCTAATATTTAGGGCCTATTCAAAACCACAGGGACTATAAAACCTAATATTTAGGGCCTATTCCAAATTTCCAATCCCAGTCTTCAGCTTCGTCTTCGTCTCGATATAACAAATAATGACGTCAGCAAGCAAGTTAACTTGTCCCAATTCGTTTGCTTAGCTTAATTTCTGACATTTCGTTCATGGTTTCATGGTTAAGACCAATGTGAATATTAGAGAGAAAATGGTAAAAATTACACACTTTTTCCCTTAATTTTAATTATATAGGTTGTTAATTTATTCTAAATAAAAAATTAAGAAATTTTTTTGTGTTTTCTCACTAAAAGGTAATCATCGGTAAAAGGTAATAGCACTTAAGAGGCCCGAAGCGCAATTCAATTTTGAGGTCCTCTACTTCTCTAAATATTGTCTGTAGCATTAGAGTGTGCATTTTACGCGCACGTTTTTATCGGAGTACGTACTCTGGATTATTAATAAAAAATAATAACAATAATTACATATACGACTTATTTGAAATTACGGTTTATTAATAAAAAATACAACAACATAGTTATCAATCTGTACATTAAACATTAAAATCGTTGAATAAATTAACAATAATAAACTTTGTTTCTAAAGCAGTATTTTCATATAATAGAGATAGATTGTCAATAATATCCCATCAAAAACATAAAATGTACAAAAATGTCAAGTCTCGCAACGCAATCATTCCACTGTAAAAAGTTGTGGGATCTCATATAAAGCCAAGTCAGTTATTTTAGTTAGTATGGAAGCACCCATTCAACAACTTTGTCATAAATGGCTTATTTTCTTAAAGTTTTCTTAAAGATTTTCTCTTTTGGTTTTTCTCAGAGGCTTTGATGTAACAATTTTTGACAAGTCTGGACGGTAATTGCTTCTAAATTGATTATATTTAGCTATTGCGGACTCCGCAATAATCCGCCCAGACTTGTCACTTTCTAAAGTGCCACGTACGCTTGACCGCATGTGAACACTGAAGAACCGATGTCCATCAGTTCACTGTTTAGACTTAGTCCCTGACTTTTGTGTATGGTAATAACATAAGCTATACATATCGAAAATTGTTTGCGATGAACATAAGCTCTAGTTAATATCGATATCAACCGTAAACAAGTCAAATTATTTCAATATCAGCCGTAAACGTAAACAAGTCAAATTGTTTCCAAAATAGCAATATAATTTCATACGAAAGTTCACGCGATTAGGAAACCCCGGTCGAGACGCATGAGGCAAGAGGGAGAGGCGGATTCGCGAGCGTGTCAATAGTTTCAATATATCTACATCAACTCTACAGTATACAAATTTATGGATGCAGCTGGAAATAATATTTTTGCATAGACTTTGTATGGAAATGTTAAATTACCAACCAAACCAACCGCAAATAATAGCGCATTTTTATAGTTTTCTCTTACAACGTACACTTAACACTAACCGCATGCAAAATTTCAAGTTCGTAGGTCTGCTAGAAATACCTTAGAATTTTGATGATCGATGAGTGTGTCAGTGACAAAATAAGGGAACTTTGACTTCAGATATTTCGTAATAAAATATTAGGTACAAACTTGTAATTTGATGGTAGAGGTTGGTTCAGTTAGCACTTTTGTTAACTAAAATTTCTGACTTCTAGCTGTACCCACAACGAAGATACAGGGTGCTTAAAAGTACCGTGAGTTGCTTCGAGAAAAAGGATGGTACAGCCGTGCTTGTTTGCTCGACTTGACGGAGGCACTGCCGTTCCCCAAAGATGTTGATTTAAATCAATTGACGACAATATTGCCAATGATGATTTTCGGCATTCTTGTTGATCAGAATACGCAAACAGAAATGACAGGTCTGAAATTCAGACTTCGAAATAACAAATTAACTATTGAAAAAGACTGTTCATTATGTGGATTTTTTCGACTTTAACACTTTACGAAATTAACAATTTAACAAGGATTATGAATACTACTAATATTTCAAATATGAGAATGACAAGTCTTTGTTAAGGTTTTTTGTACACCCTGTCATAGCTGATGTTATTCCTTTGCCAATTTAATTTAGAGAATACTATTATTATGTATTATTTTATTATATAAAACAATAATAATAATTTTTTTATGTATATAGTTATTAGATAACATTTTAAAAGAAAAGCCCCGAAATTTGAGGCCCCTCCATTTAAGAGGCCCCAAGCGCGCGCTTCATGCGCCTTTGCGAAAATCCGCCACTATAAGTAATCATAATTTTCATAAAGTCAAGTCTGTCGTTGACGTGATGAAGTGTTATACAAACTAGTCAAGCTACATGACATAGACAACTGATGTCGCTAACTGTTCTAACAAGACGAAGACGAGGACTTGGATTGGAATAGACCCTTACTGGCGATAAAATTGTCTGATTCTGATTTGTTAGAATTGCCTAAGCTCAGGAGACAACCCAATGATGCACACAGCACCAGCTTAGGCGGAGGGAAATTGGGGAAGAGGAAGATTGAGAAGTTATGTTGCAAGTGAGCCACAATTTTATTGGCATGAAATTACTGTGCAGCATCCCAGTGGCTTCGCAAGTATAATTCTCGTCAGTAGAAATTGCCTCAACCACTGGTACCCATATATATCGCCGTGGCCTGTTCAGGATTTGATCTCACGCCAGCAGAGGAGATTGTCTGCAGGACGTGCGTCTCAGCCCACTCGGCCACCAGCGTTATTGATATAATTTTACTATGTTTATTATTTAACAGTGTGAAATATCTAGCTGTCCTTGATACAAGTAAGAAAGGACAATCGCAAGGCTTCTTTGGACTGAGTCACTGGCGGAGCAGACCTATGTGCAATACAATAAAAGATAAAGCGATAAAGATTGTAAGTTTTACATGAAGTTGCGGAGATTTTGCACAAATGTCTCCGAGCTGTCCTTTGCATTTGTTGCCATCGCGAGATCTCCAAGTAGCTTAAACGAATTCTGCTAGAGATGCTTTGGCCTCTACAGGTAACGACAACCAAAAAACTGGATTACATACAAATGGCAACAGTAGCCATCGTCTGGTTTGAAGCTTAGCTGTCGGGGAAACGAATCTTTGTTTTAAGAAAATTTATATTCATTATCATAAAATAATTAATACATTAGAAATTAAAAGAAATAAACATGAAATAACGGTCAATTTTAAGACAAATGAATAATTTCAATAATACTTTTCTTTTAATTTTATTGCATAATTTCTTTGGCACATAAAATAAGTTTTATGTTGAAATCCAACAAGTGGTGGAATTTTCTCCAAAAAACTGTTGCTTCTGTGAATCGTCGGACGTTGGCAGTAGATAATCTGCTTTTGAGCGTTCACGCAATGGCTTCATTTTTAAATTCTATCCAGTTAATATAATAATCTTCTGAATAATAGTTTCATTAATGATTTTATGAACAAATCTTTAAATTGCAACGAGCTTACGAAGTTATAAAAGGTAAAATAAATTAATGTAAGGTGGATTCCAAATACATACATAGTTTCAGTAAATGAAAAATCTAGTTTCTGCGGGTGTAAATAACAAGAAACTGTTTGATATCATCCTTCAACGTCTCACATGTTCAAATTATGTTCGGATATGTCGATATATTTTTTTTGGAAAGGTTGTTGGACCTTCACATGAGATGCACACTGGAACGATTATTCTCTTTACTCTCAATCTTTTGTTTCAAAGAGATTGCGTTGTGTGCCTTTTTGTACATTGAAGGGGCTTTTGACAACACAGGGTATCACTCGATATATAGGGCTCTACGCAATAGAGGGCTGGATGCTCATACCATTGCATGGGTGAATGCAATGCTCATGGAGCACGCTAGGATACACTACGGTCTGCATTAAGGCAGTCAAGGAGTGTCTTCACCCCTATCGCCATTGCTATTGTCTCTAATTGTGGACGATCTTCTGGCGAAATCCCATAAGCTCGACTATAAAGCTGTAGGTTACGCAGACGACCTGGCAATCTCGAGAAAATTTGACTCAACCGTCACCAAAATTATGAAGTTAGCCCTCCGTGCAGTTCATACCTGGTGTGACCAGCAAAGCGGTCCTATTTATATAAAAGTAACGGCCATTGAGTGCTCTGGCTAGGTGCAACGCTGAACTGGAGTGTTCAGTTGGAATATGTCTTGGGAAAGGCCATACGGGCCATGTGGGCCTGTAAGAAGCTCTTTGAAAGTCTCTCTCCGAACATGATCTTCTGGATGTATAATTGTCAAACCGATTGTTACCTAAGCCGCGATTGTATGGTGGGATGAAGGGTTCTACAAAGATATACTCACTCTGGAAAGGCAGTGTGAAGGGATTATTAAAACTTGTGAGAGAATACATATTTTGTCCATATTTCCCAATTCTGAATAAGTTTTTCATACAATAGATCACATATATTTTAGTTTATTTTTGTTCAATACTGCATTAGAAGCTCTTTATATAATTTTAAATGTAGCTAGATTAATGGTAAATTCAATATTTAGTAATAAAAATATATCATGTGAAAAAAATATCTGGCAGAGAAAATTTAAATACTGTTTTGAATTCAGCACGGAAACTTTTATAAGGATTGCAACTTTTACCTCCAGAAAAAAAGAACTTCAATCTTCTAATTTACAGCGGTGATTTCCTGAACATTCCGTTGACATTTAGAAAATCTTGTTCGGTATATTAGATCCCCGATTTTGAATTTCAATATCCAACTCTAGATTCGAAATCAGCGGCATGGAAAACCTATATAAACGTATTTTCTAGACGATCGCAAAATTTTTTGGAAAAATTGACACTTCCGACCACAAATATTTACATATTTGTCTTTTACCAAATATTTCGTCGACATTTAGAAAATATTTTCCACCATATTGGATCCGCCATTTTAAATTTCAAAAATCCGACACCAGATTCGAAATCAGCAACCTCGAAAATGTAGATATAAGCATTTTCATGGCGATCGCAAAAACTTCTGAAAACAATTTACACTTCCAACGTTCATATTGCAGCCTTCTGAAAGGTTTGACCAATGTTCATTTTTTCCTAGGATATTTACATTTTAATAAAGTACTTCTGCACCGAATGTTATCCATCTGCTTCGAAGTGTTCTCGTTTTAGAAGGAAAATATCGATTTTTTATTTGATATAGCTGGAGGCTTCATATGGCAACCCTACGAGGGAGTTGTCCAATTTGGTCCATTTACGAGCTTGATCTTTCGATTTCAATAAGGTATCTGTGTACCAAATTTCAAGTCTCTAGCTAAAAGCATTCTCGAAATAAGCGCGGACAGACAAACAGACGTGCCGACAGACAGACGGACATCTATTAAACGATTTCTTTTCTTCTCCCATTAATGGCAATATAGTTTATTTCTATGTATCATGAATACTTTCATGCGTTATAAAGGTTTGTTTAAACTTGTAATACCCTACATCTAGGGTATAAAAATAGTCTACTTTGGCCCATATGAAAGCACCCCGCTGGAATTCTAAAAAAACCCTATGAAAGAGATAACTTTTGCTTAAAAATCCGATTTCTTTTTTTACTTTTTTTATTATTACAACGTAACTCTAAGGATCATAAAGGTTTTATTCTCTATGCTGGGGTGGAAGGGAGGGGGAGATATAAACTGTACACTCGAGTTTTAAAGGTTAGGGGGTTAGTTTGTTAAAAGCATGTAGGGCCGCCACACCATGCTTATCCCGATATCACCTTTCCTTTAGTTATTTTTACGATCCCAAAATCATTCGTAAAATAATTTTCTGCTTTTAAAATCTTTAAATACCGGTTGGTAGTGGTATGGTTGTTAACCGTACCTTTGCAAAGTATTCTGAAAAGTGCTATTAGATACGGCGAGGGCAATTCTTCTCGGCGGGGATCGTCAGAAATTAACCCCAAATCACGGTTATGTATTTTAAAGTTTTATTCCCTACCTCGTTCATTAAAAGGCGGACGGAAGGATTCAGTCTCCGTAGCTTTTGGCGGATACCTTTAAACGTGTGGGCAAAGTCTTTTGGAGTATCTTTCCGAATATAACGCTACGTTAAAGAAGTCTTGTCTCTCCACCGCACAATACAACATTTAGCACTCTTTTCGGGACTGGCTCAGCGCATTGCCATGCAAATACGCAGAAAATAAGTTTATTTTCTGAACTGATTTTTCTATTTCTTGTCCGCTTAAGCCAATCAATTTCAAAGGATTTAAAAACATAAAATTATTTTCGATCGTCCGCATACTCTCGAAACGCGTTTTGATTCAAGCTATCTGTATATCCAAGACGCGTTGAATATAGTAATGCGAAATTTTTCACTGGGCTCCTTGAATTGAAAGTCATCTGATAATTCATCATAAAATTTTTTGATTTTTCATTCTATCTGCCAGCTTTTAACAATGACTTCAGCTTCTTTCAAGAGAGAAGAAAAATTTCATTTTAATACATAAATTTGCATATGGTTTAGTGTGTACAAGTGGGCGCAGTACAGTAAAACCTGCAAAATTTGGACAACGAAATAAAGTATAGTGTTTCTCGCAATTGCAAACAAACAGTGAAATATTTCCAAAACAAAAATAATTTCATACATAAAAATTTTATAAATATACATAAAAAAAAATTTAAAGCACCACGTTTTTCTAATGGACTAAAAAAATAAAATAATTTTATGATGAATTTTAAAACACGTACGGTTAGGGGAAAAAATTTACATGTAGACCTTAAATTTTCCTGCAGTCTTCATTACACCTCCACTACTGCCTTTTGATATTTTAGTAAATCTAAACCAGCAAATGAACTCCAGATAATGTCCAGATCTTTCTAATAAGATATTGCTCTTGCTCATTTGCTATGAAGGAGTTGTGCGATTGTTCCATTTGCAAATTTATCTTTCAATATTAATAAGGTACCCGTGTACTGAATTTCAAGTCTCTAGCTCAAAGCGTTCTCGGGTTATAGCGCAGGCAGGCAGATAGACAGCTACAAATAAATGTTTGTTTGTTTGTTTGTTTTCTATTAAAAGCTGTATAATTTGTTTCTTCCCTTATAAGTTCCGTTATAAGATATCACATACATAATATTTGCGTGTATAACCCTCACGGAATTTCACGTAGATGCCGCCTGCAAATATTACTAACCGAATTTGTGTGGGGAACTTGTGATGTCTAAGTCCAAACTCGAAACTAAGTTCGAGCTGAATACTTTTGCGTAAAAAAATTGGATTTCGAGTTCGTATCGAGGACACGCTCCGAACTCTGTCTTCTTATCGGAGCTTCTGAATGTAATAGTTTTAAATTTTCCCCTAAATAGTCCGAATTACATCCAGACTTGTGATTCAGGCTCGATCTTTCACTATTTTAAAACCAAAATCTAAACGCATACACAATCTATTACAGTATTCCCCGGATAACTACCTGGACGGTTTTGTTGTTTTATTTATGCAAATAACCGGGGAAGTCACTTATCCAAACCCGGTTATGGACCTCACTGAAGCTCCTATCCGATCTCGCTTTAGTGCATCAAATGAGCTCATAACCGAGGTTTATTGTAAGAAAAAAGTTTCATATTTGAAAATTTTTATTTCAAATTAATATGTATCTACATATCTAATCTTATAGAAAGCTGAGAAAACTAGTTAACACGAAAAATAATCAGTTATTTTCTTTTGGCTTAAATTTTTGATTTCTGTTTTAAAGATTTTTTCTTCCAAGTTTTCGAGCTCTTCACACCCGATGTTTTTAGCTGATACGAAATCCCGAAGAATTTCTATAGCACTTATTACTTCTCTAAAGCTGGGAATATTTGGTTCCACATTTTCTTCCTCGTCCTCTCCATCATCACCCTGATCATTATCATTTCTATTATTTTCTTCGGAAACCTCCTTTATTATTTCTTCATCAGATAATAGGCCATAGCATTCAAGGTGTGCGTCGCATAAAACATATTCATTAAA
>QYTT01087302.1:8987-21764 GCA_006980735.1 Dasypogon diadema | reverse complement strand
TTCACAAATTCATCCCTGGAGAGGAGTATGATGAATTTAGCAGATGCTGATTGAATATACTTAAGGGGTCGGATTAAGAAGGATTAAATGGAACAAATTTTGGTTTGTTTTCGAAGTAAAACAAAATTTTTCCGAGGAAAGTGGTAAAGGCATGATGGACTTTTGAGGCAAGTTAGCTAATCTTATAACAATATCTGATTTGTTATAGATAGACGTACTTCCACACTACTAAAAGGATATTCTGCGCAGCCATATCAACGTGTCCGGGTCCTGGGACCCTGAGGTAATTCGCCGACTTAGGTAACTATCTTTGCAAGACTTACTATTTGGAACGTGCAAGGTACTTAGGTAGTCTTCATTCATGGCATGCTGCAGAGCACTAAATATAATTATTATCACAGGCAATATAATTATTATCACAGTCTTATGCATCCAAATCAGCTGTTGCACATCGACCGGCGGGTTCAGTGGGTTTACTCACTCTGTTCTGGGTGGCGTAATGGACCTCGTTGGCCGCATGTTCCGGCTGGTAAACCCGTCAACCGCCATCATCAGAACATCGTTTCTGCTGGGTCCAAGGACCTGCAATGGAGTGAACTGCTTGGTCTGCCTGCATCGTGTTGGCGCTGACCAAGCGCACGATTCATCTCTATTGCTTGAGGGTGAAGAGTGGAACAGTACACGAGCACACAGAGGCCCTAAGTCTTTATTCGTTGCCAGATTGCAGAGGCGCTTGCATCTCGAATACCTGGCAACGAAGCAGGTCACATTCAACTGCGCGTGGCCGCCGCTGGCGACCGTGCAGGACAGCAGACTGGCCATGTTTTGTATCCTTTTATATATTGTATTGTATATATAAGGTAGGTTAGTTAGCGTCTCGTATTTTTGAGCCTTTAATATATAAAATGTTTTAATGAAGTCAGCCGATATACATAAAAAAATATAAAATTGATATACATGGTATCCACGTTAAAATATCCTATCGGGCGCCTAGTAATAGGTCTCCACGCGACAAGCAAAAAATTGTATAGCAGGGGGGAGGCAATCCTAATGGTTCTCAAGATAACGGGACTTCGTCTCTTACGGCGAAGGCTATATACTTCATACTAAATAGATATGTGTATGTATCATAATCAAAGAAAACACTAGTGGCCTTTAAATAAGTGCGCACCCACCCTCCAGGTCCTCCTCGTTTGGGAGCTACGAATTTTCAAAATCGAAATTTTAGAATTTTATTACCCGTTGTTCGCATAAATTCGTAAATTTCTCGAAAAGAGTAATTAATATGCGCTTTTCTTGCACACTTTGGAATCCTCCCTGCCCATAAATACAGTACTGTGTGTCAAGAATTTAGAACTGACATCTTTGCACGTTCGCAATTAAGAAAGCTTGCAGTTGAGTTCTGGGCTATCAATGATAGAACATGTACTATATGTATTACGGATAAGTGGTTCAATTTTGCATTTGTAAATGAACATTCGCACACCGAGAGTGCTGATCCCAAGGACAATTTTATCAAAAGCTTGATGAGGTGTTCAATGGAATGTCCAGACATGACATTACGGCCGTGTTTGGTGATTTCAATGTCTGTCTGTCCAAAGAACGAAAAAGGCTTAGACGGAGGGAAATTATAGGGAAGGAGCGATTGGGAAATTTTAACCTGACAAATGTTGCAAGTGGGCCAAAATTTTTGACATGAAATTTTTATTGTGCAATATCCCAGTGGTTTCGCAAGTACAATTCTTGTCGGTAGAGGAGAAAATTTGCAGACATGGTCAAAAACATTAACAGAATGTAAATGATCGATGTATGGGTAACTCAGTTCAATGAGTATAGAAATGTATGTTCATGGTCCGCAGTCGCGGAGCCTAATTACTTATATTACAAATTTATGACTTGTATTAGAAAACTCAAGAACAATAAAATTTCTGAACCTGAATGTATTGCAGCTTACCTTATTAAGAAGCGTGGCATGACCCTTCGAAATGCAACAAGAAGAAGTGGTGCAAGCCATCCCAATTCCAATTCATTAAAGAGCTGGTAAATATTTGTGCAGCAACTACTGGGGCATTTTTCGGAATGGGGGTTTCAAATAAGTTTGTGAATGTTTTGGGAGATTTGTTTAGAAACACAAAGTCGACAATCTGGAATAGAGTTGCACTCTGCAGTTAAGGGGGTCGCAACAAGAGCAGAAAATTTAAATTTGACGCTATTTTTGCTGCTGTGCGTTGACAGTCAAACCATTATGACAGTTAGATGATAGACAGTCCGCCATTATTAAAAGTGGATCGCTTTTCGACACAACAACGCATTCTTATTGTTAAATATTATTTCAAAATTGGTGAAAGTTTGACTGCCACGATTCGTAAATTGCATTCAATTTTTGGTAGACAATCTGATCCAAGTGCATCAACTGTGAAGAGAATAATCGAAAAATTCGAGGAGACTGGATCTATTGTTAATGTCGAACCATCGACACGTGTTTGTCAAGGCCGTTCAACAGAAATTATCACGGCTGCTCGCCAGAATGGAGTAACGAAACCCAACATTTATTTCATGAGAAGACAATGCATTCCAAACGTGTCAACGTTTGGTGCCGGTTTTGGACTGAAGGCATCATTGGACCATTTTTCTGTTAAGACGCTGTCGGGAATGCATAAACAGTCAATGGTGGGTGGTATCGGGGCATGATAACGCGGTTTTTTGTTCCTCAAATGGATAGTATGGATCTCGAAGATTTGTGGTTTCAACAGGACTATGCCACTTGTCACACATCACGTGAAACAATGGAATTAATACACGAGACATTCCCTGGTCGTGTAATCTTTCGGCGAGCAGAATTGGCCGCCTATCTGGGGTTTTTAGAAGTCAAAAGTTTATGTCAGTAAGCTACCCAAGCCTTGAAGGAGGAGATTAGATACTTTATCACTGAGATCCGGCTAAAATTATGCCAAACCGTGATTGAAAATCTCGTCAAAAGAACGCAAATGTTCCGGCAAAGCCGAGGAGGGCATTTACCAGATGTGTTGTTCCATAGATAATTCCCACATGTCTACTTTATGATTAAATCAAAATTTCGGTATTAAATAAAAAAACGGTATTTTATTTGAAATTTAAATTTTCCGCTCTTTTTGAGACACCCTTTGCTTTGATACACAAGAAGGTCTCAGCCAAGGATGCCCAATAAATCCCCTACTGTTTTCTTATTATTTAAATGATCTCCATGAAGAAGTTGGAAATGGAATAACTATTATAGAAGTAAATCTTAGAGTATTGCTATATGTGGATGATTTAGTTATGTTTGCAAAGAGCTGTCAAGCATAACAAAGAATGATCAAAAGATGAAATTCTTATTAGATCAATTTTTGGAAAAATGGCAGCTGGGATCAGAAGAAATTGAAGTCGTGTCTATGTATAAATATCTAGGAATTCTACTTACCCCGCAGATAAGTTTTAGAAGCCACCTAGCGGAGAAATTACAGTGTGTAAGGGACGCTCTACATTCTTCATGAAACAAGTATTTACATAACAAAGATATTGTACACAGTTGTAAGATTCAGCTTTTTAATGCCGTATCACAATCAATTATGTGCTATGGATGCCAAGTCTGGGGTTACACAAATTACGAATAGGTTGACAAACTTCAAAGATTCTTCTTAAGAAAAATTCTTTGCGTACCAAAAACAACATTATGTCATAAATCTTGAATTTAGCACACACGATATATATATAGCATTTTCAATTTAAATTCACACTTTTTCATTTTAATTTAACGTTTAATTAAAATGAATTAATATTTAACCAAACTGTTTTAATGATGTTACAAATATAAATGATACTATTACCAAAAGGCTACAATTGAAGGCCAGACATTTAAAATTTCGTATGTGTTTTAATCAGTTACCTTCTAACATCTTACCTATGAACTTGATGAACGTGTTTGATACCACAATAAATCCCACTACCCCTCAGCTGAATACCTTTCTACCCCGTCTTATTGGAAAATTTCTAGCACGGATCTTTTGCTTAGTTTTTTGTAAATAACGCCACCCCTTCGCTACAATTTTTAATTTTCACCATTTTGCCTATCTTTTAACTAAATTAACTAAATAAAAAAGTAAATTTAAAAAAACGAAAATCCCGACTGCGTAAAAACCGAACTTAAAAGATGGAAAGAAGTTGACCTACTTCATTCTCCGATCCTATGGCCCGGACTAGTGGGTGCCATGGACTAGTTGCCCCCTAAACTTATTCTTCAGGGTGCCATTCGTTGGCCAATTTTTATGAATATTGAAATACGCTTGGGACTTTAATTTTTATTTTATAGACTCAATTTCATCGTCATTTACTTTTTTAATGTGACGCTAAAACTCTATTTAGTTTAGTTTAGTTGTACAGGAAGTTTTCCCTTTTTAACACTGCTATAACCATTTAACCAAAAAAAAAAAGTCCATTTTTATCCGGGAATTAATTTAATTCAGTGTACAAACTTCCCAAATATACCAGAAAATATGCTCCCTATTAAAGTCGTTAGGAAACAGAATAGGTTTTTTCAATATTTAATCAATTGAAACCAATTACATACAGGACGCCATAATCACACAATAACAGAAAAAAAGCCCACGGATCTATAGGCAATCCTGTTTCATTTTCCGCCATCACTAAACAAAAACGCAAAGGCAATCATACCGTCCCCGTCCAGGAATTTTCCAATCGATATCCATAGATAAATGTGGCATTTGGATAGATTCATATGCGTGCAAGAGAACTGTCCCTTGTCTAATTCTTTATCAAACAGTCATATTGGCTCACGTACAGACCCCCCTCTATTATTTATTCAATAGCTCAAGGCTCTTAGTCCGAAGTGCCCCCCATCTATCAAAAACTAGATACAAAGAAGGAAAGGCGACCACTACCCTTACCACCAGATAAGCCCTTTAGTCCAAGTACAATAGGAATGCAAAACTTTGGGGTTGCTCCCGAATGGGGGGCGTAATGGTTGATTAAGCGAAGCATTTATTTCAATTTCAGTGAACTTCTTGTCATTACGAGAATGTCAATAAGTGTTTTATCGACGGCCAATAAATTCTTAACTCAGCAGTGGGAACCCGGCAGAAGAAAAACTCTTTTCAGATCCACCCACTTCAACCAGGAGAAATCACTAAAAAAAAACAAAAAACTAAATTTATGCGGGCTTCACGTAGAACTTGTTGTGCTAAATGCTATTTTCGGGGCAATGTAGAGGTGTCCCATGGAGTCATGCCCCTCAGAAAGTCCCATCATTCGCTATGAGGGAGGCTCATGTTTAGTGTTCCTGAAAATTGTGATTATTTTTCTAAAGAGGAGCTGCCAGATACTCATAATCTTGGTGAAGTATTTGAACAAAATGTTTACTTTAGGGAAGCAATAAAGAGACCCATTAAATTATCGCTTTATGTTTTGAACGAGTGCTCCGAGTAAACTAATTTCCTGGAAATTGGTTCAAAAATAAGCAGATCTCGTGTTTTTTATGGTTCACAAATATACGGATCACGTTAAATGGTAATTTTTCTAGATTTAATTTTATATTGTTTATTCGGAGATTTTTATAGACGGGAAAAAAGAATTTCTAGGAAAATCTAGGAAATGTTGTTATTAAAACAAAAAGTGGGTCAGGCTGCCTGCTAATTTAATAATTATTAAAATTTATAAATCGCCGCGATAAACAACTCTGTCCGAATCAACCAACCCAAATAAAAAACGAGTTCAGCGCGAGTAAGAAAAGAACAGCCATGTATTCTCCTTGGATCTAAAAAAAGGATTTCAATAGAATTTGTAAAGAGAAAATCGTTAAATAGTCAAGGCAGGAAATTGAGAAGAAATTTCTGACAAGAGTGAGCAGCTTCTTAACAAACAGCTACATCCGGATTAATGGAAATAATACACTGCCCAAAACCTCTCAATTTCTACTATAAGTACCCAAGAGTCCCGTTTCCATTTCTCTCTTTAATATATACTACAATCGACGAGCAACGAAATATAAACCATCCTAAGATTGAAAAGAACTAAAAATAGCAAACAACTCAGCTGTCCGGACAAATAGCGGCGCTCTTAGTTCAACTCCCAGTGTGGTGCTAAGGATTAAAATAGGATTTGCACCAGCGAAGGAGCTTTAAGCAAAAGAACAAATAAAATTTGCTGCAAGAAATTTCATCGATAGATCCCTACCTCATCACCAAACTTCGGTAAAAGTAGTTGGCCCACAGCCGTCCAAGGATAGGCTACAATAGGAGTATCTGGCATTAAAAACGATTAACAAACTAGATGCCTCAATCTCCACAATCTGCACCTACCCCAACTTTGAACTTCTTTCGCGCATATCTCCAACCAATCAACTTTAGGTCATCCCCATGAAGGGTTAAGAGCAAGGCTTCTGCAGATTTTGAATAGATTTGGATATTGCACCAGGATATATACGTACATATATACAATTGGTTTCAAATCCAGGTTCCACTGCATTCTGAGGCTATGATGCTGAAGTGACCTCCTTGCTGTGACGGTCTGTAGGGCAACTAGGAACCCGGGAAAGGATATTGCATTTCTTAACCCTCAGACAAACTAAAATAAACGATACAGTGCTCTAAAGTAATAATAAAATAAAATTCCACTAGGTTCCGGTTCACATTAATATTCCTAGCAATAAGCTGCCTGACAAGGCGGCTAAGGCCGCAATCAGCTTTTCTTCGCCACGCATTGGATGGTCATCCACCTGCCAAAATGTAGACACCCTACCACCAAGAGGCCAATTAAACCCTCTTCGTCTTTCGGTTGACCACATTTTTCTAACACATAGATAATATTTGAGCACTCGCTCGGATCCGGTTGAGTGAAGCGCTAGATACTCTTGACTGTCGGATACATTCTGGTACATTGTGTTCAAACAATAGCTTACTTTAACATCCAAACCCCCCAATGATACTAATGCTACCATTATGCACAGGGTTGAGCATAAAATCATCATAAGTGGATCACTTCCGGGAGCTTAGGAGGTGCTTCAGTACATGCTGAATGAATGAATACGACCTTCCCCATCACCCGTCGCCTCTTGACTAGTTACACATGGTACCCAAAAAGGATTCCACAGATTGGCGACCATGTGAAAATTATGGACAACTAAACGCGGTTACAGAATTTGATAAATACCCGCTTCCAATTATCCAGGACTGCACCATAAATTTACATGGATGTATTATATTTTGTAAGATAGATTGAAGTCGAGCCTACCACCAAATTCCAATGGCCCCTGAAGATGTTTTCAAAACAGCTGTAACTAATTCTTTCGGCCTATAAGAATTACTCCGCATGCCCTTTGGCGTTACGAGATCAACTATTAAAATCAGCTATTAAGGTGCAACGGCACCAACTTTTAAGTTCTACTTTCATATAAATCGAAGATCATATATTGTATTATAGTAAGATCCGTTCTACTGATGATGAAATTGGAGAAAAAGATTATGAATATAGGCAGAGAGCGAACCACGAGTTGTCTGAACTTTTAGAGGCTCCTAATATACAAAGTTAATTTTATAAAATCTGGCAAATATAGATGGCTTGGTTACGTACCTAGATTGAACAACCACAGGACACTCAAGGTTGCTCTGGCTATTTTACCTTTAATAACACGTTAACACAACTAGATTTATTGAAAATACAAGAGGTATAAAACCCAATCATTTGTCTGCCATTCGCGTTACTTTGGACGACGTCATCTCCCACGCTTATAATATCACTACCGGTGTGTCGCAAGGCTCTGTATTGTCTCTCACTGAGGAGTAGAAACTCATTAACGATCGAGTTGAATGCATCTAAAACCCAAAGCTGTCTGATTTCTCTAAAAGATTCCTAACCTAACTCTCCTCTACCTCTCTTCACCAATAGGGTGAGCATTCCAAGCTCCCCTGACTTGAACATCTTAGGGGTTCAGGTATCCAACAATCTTATTTGGAGAGATCACATCTTTGCTATTGCAAAGAATGTGATGAAGTGCCTGGAATTCCTGCAGGGATGCAAGAAATACTTTACTCCATTTAACCTAGCTCTCATCTACAAGGTTTATATTAGACCCGGACTTAAATATAATTCAGACATTTGGGCAGGGTCTGGACATACTCCATTGTCCACGTTAGACAAAGTCCGAAAGAAAGAATTTAACCTCATTGGCGATGAGACGATTGCCTCTAAAATCGATTCTCTACAGCATCGACGCAGTGTCACTTGTCTTACGCTCTTTTATTACTATTTCAATGGGCATTATTCCAACAGAATTTCTGGCTGGTTGCTTGTAGAGTAATTCTTACGCGTGATACCCGCGCATCGAGCTGTCTTTATCAGTTCGTCCGTGAGATAAGACCCAGTAGAACAGTGGAATTTCGAGAATCATCCTTGAGCAGAACTTTACGAATTTGGAACAGATTATCATCCTCTGTTTTCCCCATTGACTATAGGTCACAGTTATTGAGTTATTCAAGCATAATGTGCACCGAAACTTTCGCTCAACTTCTTGATCCCTTTTCCTCATCCCAAATTTCCTTTTTGCCAAAGCTGGGCGTAGCATCATAGGGCATCCCTGAGCTTTGGCTGCACCGTAAAAAAAGAAGTCCACGTACCATAGATCAATTGAGAAAAGCTTTTCGTTCAGAACTGCAAATTCCCTTTCGATCCTATCTGAGAAGATACAGTCGTAGAGGATTCGTGAGCTTTCGGGTAGTTACTCTCTAATTCGTGTTTTACTTGAAGTGAATATTAGCAAGATCCCAATCTATAGGCAAAAAAAACGATCGGGATCTTACTGGAGTTAGTTTGACAAGAAGTAGTACCAACATCTAACACTAAAAAATGCACCTATATGTGAGAGTAAGTACCAATTTCCAGATCTTTAAAGATCCAGATTCAAGATCTGTACAAAAATCGGGATCTTGTGTTGTTGTTGCAATTATGTGTCTAAATGAAATCCGGATCTTGAGATCTGTATGGTTCTTGTGCAAAAAAAAAACACAGCTTTTATTACTCTCAGGGGAGGCTATCGCATTTTCTGAACGAAATCCAATTCATAAATTCCAAGGCGTTGGCGGTCACATAGTTCCTTTAGTGGAAGGTTTATTATTAAATACCACGGATGAGACTAGAAACTAGGAGTTATAACAACCACGCAAATAATTTAAATAGAATTCAAAACCAAATTTCCCTTGCTAACTTATCTCGCGAGAAAATTCATATCTGAAAAAAATTCAGAAATATAATTCTTTTCCCATACATACCGACATAGGTACCGTCAGCATTTTTACCATCATAATTCTAAGCAAAGTAAGTTTGCCGTTTTTCATGTAAGTGCAGTTCTTGTTGAGGTTCCAACGCGGACAATCAAAATAGCGTGAAAATAAAGTTCAGTTAAAGTCCAAATTTCTGGTTTTATTTTGTTTCGCTAATTTAAGAATTTTAAGTACCTACTAGGTTCTAATCTCTTATCATGAGAAGTATGTTTACTACCGTGCTATTTTGTATGTTCTAGAAAGCTACCCTTTATTTAATTAGGTTAAAAACTTTTTTAATATATATGAAATCTAAAAACTTCTCAATTTACTGCGAAAATCACATCACCGGTTGAGAGGCAACAATGCAAATTCATTATTTGAAATTTCATTGCAAAAGCCAATAGAACTTTTGTAGTTTTGAACTGCTTCCATTCCTCATTAATCATGGACAAAATTTAATGAGAGAAATTTTAGACAAATTTTAGAACGATTCCTCGATCCCTCATTCAACATTGACACATCTAACAGTTGTCAGGAACTTTACACTTTGCGGCTTTCCTTCCCCCGTGTATTTTATTTATTAAAAACTCTCTGAAAAGCGGTATATCATGGAAATCAACTTTCTCTTCACTCTGTTCAGTGCACCTCAAACATGTCCGAGTGGTCCAACCATCCCGTATACACCGTCGCAACTTGAATGCAAAATTTCGAATAAACTCAATTGTAAACTCTGAAGGAGGGACTCAGGGATTTTGGGGTGAACTCATGTGTAACTGGCCAGTAATTGTCGAAATATATAGTGCTGGCCCCTTTGTTGCCATCATAGTAAAACAACGTCCAACTCGAAGGCACTTTTCACCCTTCTTCACAATGAAACTCGTCCAAAAAAAAAGTTCAGCCACAGTCACTGAGGGAATCCTACATGTGATATGGAAATTGCTTTTCACGACATTTTCTACGTGTAAAATGTAAAATTTGCACAAAGGAACTCCCGATGCAGGCAATCTGTAGCCAGAATTTATTTCCCGGTGAACTTATTGAACAACTACAATAGAGTTGGGCTTTCAGTTCTCAGAGGGTGAAAATTATAATTTCCTCATCTAGCTCAGTTTTTATCTGACTTTAATCCGATTTTAAGATACCGAGAAGGATATGACAAAGCAAAACAAGTGTGTCCTTAAATACATACTTCAAAATAGTGGGTCAGTCCGCCAATAGTGGTGTCAGCTTGCCCTATGGCCTGTTTCCACCCTAGTCAACATTCAATATGTGAACACTGTAGTTATGAAAAATACACATTTACTTCGCAAAAGTCTTAATTGAAATTCTTTTAAAAGTTTTGTTTGTTTTTTATAAAGAGTACATGACAACTTTACAGTTTTAATTTATTCCACTAATATATTAGCTACCATTGCACCATTGCAGCTCCATCCAGAACATTACAAGAGGTGTCCTAGTGGAACGACAACCTATCAACTCTGCGTAGGCAGGTCAGGAGGTTATTTAATCACGCAAAAAGCTCCAACCAGTGGGACGAATATACGTTCACGCTCACTGAATACAATAAAAAAAATTCAGGCGTTTTAAACGCGGTTTTTAGAGGGGAAGGAGAAAAAATTTGAGGATGTAGGGGATAGGAAGGTTGATAAACAAACTGTGTGAGGACACAAAGCGGTTCCTATCGAGACAGAAAGACTTAAGGGGAATATCACAGTGATCATGAACGGGAATGACTATAAGGAGAAAATGAAGATGCTATTCGCTGATCGACATACATACTGGACAATGAGGAAGGATCCGACACAGTCATTACAATCGAGAAATAATGAATTTATCAAAGTCTTAAAGGAAAACAGGTACATAGATGACAAAAAAAAAGTCCTTACTGACTACTCACAAGCCGGACCATCCACTACGTCCAATTGTTTCCTCGGTGGATTCACCGACATATGGACTTACACGCTTTTTGTCAAGGATATTAAGAGATAGATTTAGTCCCGAGTATAATATCCGGAATTCTAGCAATCTCGAATTACAGTTGAGGATGAAGAAGAAATGGTGTCATTTGACGCGGTCAATTTATTTACGAATATCCCGATTAGGTTTGCGATGATTGGCAGAAGGTTGAAAGAAACACAAACATTCCAAATGGGAAGATTTTGGAAATACTCTAGTTTTGTTTGGCGGAGGGGAACTTCGTGTTTCAGGGGAAAATATACAGACAAACTTTTGGCCTGCCAGTAGAGAAGACTGACTACTCGCCGAAAATTTCAAAAAATATGTGGATGACATCTAGGCAATTATCCCTTCCGATAAGGTTGAGTACACATTGCGAATATTGAACAAGTTCCACAACAAATTAAATTTCACGGTGGAGAGAGAAAAAGAAGGCGTCCTGGAATATTTGGACATTTTGACTATTAGGAGTGATGGGGGAATTTTGGTAGATTGGTACCAGAAGCCTGAAGCATCGGGTAGACTCCTCAACTATCACTCATATCATCCCAAACACCTAAAGATAAACACGGCACGGAATCTTATAGATCGATTATTGGTAATAAGTGATGAGTATTTTCATGTGAAAAACCATTAGAATAATCCACCAAATCTTGAAAAAAATGGCTTCCCAAAAGGACTAATATATGAGCTCGTGGTAAAACGTAAAGGTATTGAGGTCATGGTTAAATTACCAAACAAAAACGATATTCAAACTCCAAGAGTATATAAAGGCATGATATACATACCGGGACTTTCTGAAAGGTTTAAAAAATGAGCAAAGTTTACAATCCCAATTTAAACCTGGCCTTCAGATCGGGAAAAACGACGAAAACTTTGTGCAGTAAAATTAAGGATAAGATGGTCAAGAACAAGATGTGGAGTGTAGTATACAGTATTCCATGCAAGGGCAATGAGGATCAAAATGTAAATTGCAACCAGAATTACATAGGCCAGACGAGCAATCAGCTAAAAACCAGACTGGCGGGCCACAAGTCCAAAATAAAACTCAAGGATAAAGGAAGCACAGCTTTAGCGCATTGTTTATCACAGAATCATGCCCCGGATTACGACAACACTCGCATTTTGGAAAGAGAGGGTAATCACGCCAAAACACTCATGTTGGAAACACTACACATATAATGTAATATTAACGCCATGAACAGAAGATCTGAGATGAAGAGGTTGAACATCAAATATTGTACATTAGTGGATACGGTTGGGAGGAGTTGGTGTGATGAGGTGGTTGGTCTCTACGTGACGCTCGTGAACAGTATCCAGGCGGCCCACGATATGCAGACAAGAACATAGGTCCTACTGTTGGGCAAATTTTAAAAATAAACATAAAAATTCTCAATAGTAAGTAAATAATTACATTAGCTCTTAAAAATTGTTTTGTACTAGAAAGTTTTTCAGAAATCAATAAATTCTCCTCAGGAAGTTGCACCCCAAGGCAATGAAACGTCGAGATAAAGAAAAATCATGTGGTTTT
>QYTT01087301.1:0-10670 GCA_006980735.1 Dasypogon diadema | reverse complement strand
CCCCAGAGAAAGAAGTCCAAAGGCTTTAAGTCGCACGATCTAGGCGGCCAATTCTAGTCGCCGAAACAGAACATTACACGACCAGGGAATGTCTCGTGCAATAATCCCATTATTTTACGTGATGTGTGGCAAGTGGCACCGTCCTTTTTCAACCACATGTCTTTGAGATCCATACCATCGATCGGAGGAACAAGAAACTAGGTTATTATGCCTGAATATCGCTCACCATTGACTATTTTGCATCCCTAGCAACGTCTCCGAAGAAAAATGGTCTAATGATGCCTCTAGCTTAAAATCCGCACCAAAAAGTGACCCATTTTGGACGTGTGGCGACTGGTGACTCTCTACTTAATAATTTGGTTTTTTGAGGTGCATTTGTAAGGTTTAGTTTTCGTTACAGTGTGCACCTAGAACCAGTCACTTTGCGCAGGTCTTTTCTAATGTCTTTCCGCGTAGGCGTTTTTAATATTTTGTTAAAAAAATGAAAATATTTTCTCCAGTCAGTCAGAAATAAGTTTTTGCTCCCTTCTCAACACCCTGTCGACCTACAGAAGAATTGTATAAGTTTTAAAAGTCTGTTACGATTGTTGGATATATTATTGTTTGTTATCAAGAATACCAGAGTGTTATTAAGAATACCAGAGGCAGTTTTGGAATTAAAAACATTCTATCAGAAAGAATTTGTTTTAAATCCTGACTCCTGAAGATTTCATACAGAGGAAGACATTTGTAGTCTAATTTCGTTGCTTCGCAGTGGGCGAAGTACAGGAGGAATTATTTCCTGGGAAGCAGATAATCTCTCAAGTAGTGTGGAAGTGAGATATGAGTCGAGCTGAACCTGCCACAACTACAGAACCTCCGGGATTTTCCGAGATTGTTTCGGGATTTTATGCTCGGAGATTTTGAAACCTGCTAGTTTTACTACGGAATCCGGGATTTTGTGTTCCGGGATCATATTACACCCCCGAAGATGTGGCCTAAAGTTTCAGAAGACCCTAACTGAACTTGTTCAATTCCTTTCGTTTTCGCAGTGCAATTAATGTAGCTCTCAGTCTAATAGCTAAACCCTCTTTACCACCTGCAACCAATTTTAGCTTAAAAATTAATTCAACAAAATAACTTATATAATAATAAGACATTTACTGTAAAGTTTGACAACAGAAATAATTTTCTGACAACTCACGATTGCAGTGATTGTGTTCCAAATCTCCTTACAGAGCTTTGAACTTTTTCTTACAACTCACGAGCGCAGCGAATGTATGCACCGCTTAAAATTTGGAAATTTTCCCAATTCTATTCTGACGTTTCGAGTTTTAGAACTTTAAAAATCACTACAATTATTCAGATCTTTTATAAGTGATAAGTGAACTCAATCCGTAATTCCCCATAAAGCGGATCACATTACAAAGCATATTTAGCAGTTTATTTTCTAATTATCCTCGTGACATAGTGTTTCTGCAAACCTGCTTAATCTCCTTCAAAGAAATGAAATACTTAATATTACTAGTGTCTGTTTAAAACATGTAAAATTACTTTTTATTCATTATGGTTTTGTTGACTACAATATTTCAACAATTAAATAAAAATACCAGAAATGCTTGAAAAAAGTAACAATCGTCGTTTTTACTTTTCGCTTTCTTCACACGCAAAAGAAACTTTGGAATTCTCACAAAAATCCCCATAAAGTTTTGGTTTCAGTAACAAAAATTAAACATAATTAAATATATTGAATCACTCTAAAGTGACTTTACGCTTTTTTAATTTTCTTTTCACGTGCCTTCCTTCCTTCTAATAATTCCAACCTTTCTGCTTCAGATAGTTCAGATAACACCTTTGTAACAACGCCTGTCCCCAAGGTCAAGCTCCCATCTCTCAAAGTGAATCGTTGCCCGTGCTCTAAAACCATTGGACGAATTAAACGAAGACGTAACCTGGAAAGATAAATTACAATATTTTAATAATCACCATTTATCAAAAGGCGAGATTTTGTTTAACAGTTGTATCATTTTGTGGAAATTAGCTAAAATTGGTTAAAAAACTTGTGTTGTTTCTACGAAAATCTTCCTTGTCTGAGATGCAATGCTCTTACGTTTGGAGTGAACTAATTATGTTTGGAATCAATGACCAATGTGGATTACATTGACCACAAAATTGATATTTTTCAATTTGGACCTTAAATAACTTTTCAATGACATCACCGATCGAAACAAGAAAGATACCGTTGGAGAGCCATAAATGTCCTCTTTCAAATGAATCCTTGGTCGTTATCCTGTAGTTGTAAAGATTTTACAGAGGAAGAGCAATCGTGCTCGTTTTGTGCTCCCCGCAAAAGTTAAATATTTAAAATTTCAAGTTAAGGGAAGAGCCTCTATGCCCTATTTTTTCGGGTGAAAGAACTTAACGGCACCTCCAGTTAGGGGTCCGCTGACCTGGGTGTGATCAGAATTGGCGCCTAGGCATAACACCGTTACATCTACTGTACACGTTTTGAATTTGTTTTGGCTGCTGAGTAGGAACTATAATGCAAAATTTTAATTTTAAGTTTTGTAACACGAATGGCCTGACGGGAAATTATTTCTGTGTTTACTGCTACTTAACACAATTAAAGCAGTGTTTTTGCATTAAGTTAAGCCACGATAATTTCCGATGGTTCGATCTCCCCCGGGGAAGGGATCGCTATTTACATTAGAAATAGTTCTGAGCGAATTTTCTTCAAATAATTAAATTATTTACTTTCTATATCGCAGCCCAAATAGTCTGACGCCGATACTTTGTTCCTTTGATAAATTATCCGACATCATCCATCAATTATTATTAAAAATTCCTTCTTCTGAAATCGTCCTAGTAGGCGATTTCAATATGCATAGCGGGCAGACACGTTAAGCCACTCAGTGAATCTTTCAATCTACTGTCCCACACGCAACCCTGATTTCTTGAAACACAATGTCAATTTTTGAATCTGTTCTTGTCCACTCACGCCTATAAGTACTTAGTTAGCGTCACATCACCTCTTGGCAATTCAGATTATTGCATTATATCAGCTCAATTTTCGATCTCTTCCTTGAAACCGTTTAATCCGACTTCCAAAAAAGAGATTAGTACGGCATTTCAACCGAACTGATTGGTCTCGGTTTGCCTTTAAAACGGTTGAGTACTGCTGTGAAGTGCTAGGCAATATTATCTGGTTCGGGATATGCGTGTTCATTCCTCATAACTATAGAAATGTCAATTCAAACAAGAATTCATAGTTTACTGAGGATTGTAGGAGGACTATGAGAGTCAAGAAAGCGACCCTTCAGTGCCCGGAAACAAGGCAGTTTTATACTGAAGCTCGCAATAAGGGTAATTCCATGATTAGCAAAGCAAAACTCCAATTTGATAAGAACATTAGAAGGTATTTACATGCCTTAGAGGCGGAAAGGATTTCTGGTCACCTGTTAAGTCAAAAGTAATTACACCCCATCTTCTACACCACCCCTCATCCAATGGGACTGTATACAGAGTGTTCCATATGTTCCATATATCCCAATATGACACCAATTGGAATAGACTTTATAAACTAGCACACATATGTAACGCTAGGCTATAGGTATAAAATTAATGTTCTAGCCCATGAGTCACAATTTTACCCAAAGCACGATACATTTCAACATATCTTCATAAATCGGCGAAAATCTCCCGTCACATATATGTGAAGCTGGGCTCTGATAACAAACCGTTGTATCACATATATGTGACGGCTGGTAGCGAACGAGTTAATTTTATCGAGTATTGTTAACCATTCACGGAATCAATGGCACTAATTGTAATATTAAATGTTTCTAATACCACATACTTAGCATCTTCTCCTGGCATAATCATTTCTTTATCTGGAATAACAACTTGAGTTGCACAGTCCCACGTTCTGGAAAACATTTGCAATTGTATATAGCTCATAAACGGCTTAGCTCTTCCACCTTCTTCTTTACTTAATATATATACCTGAGCTTCTACCTACAAAATATATTTTGCAATTAAAGTTTCCATAAACATTAGGTAACGATGTACCTGATCGTGAGCTTTTACTGTGCCTGGTTTGCACATAACCATGCCCCTTTTAATATCATCACGTTTAATACCCCGCACTAATGCTCCTAGTTGATCACCAGCTTGAGCTTCTTCCAAAATTTGGTGAAACATTTCAACTCCAGTTACCGTTGATTTTAGAACTTTATTATAACCGACAAATTCACATTCTGCGCCTTTTTTCAAGACGCCACGTTCCAGCCTTCCTGTAACGACAGTTCCTCTACCCGGTATACTATAAACATTCTCTACAGGAAGCAAAAAGGGTTTGTCTAAATCGCGCAGAGGAGTGGGGATGAATCTATCCACCTAGAAGAATTAGTTTACATTTGGATTTAGTAAATATTTTATTTGTTTAATATTCAAATTAACCTCTTCCAACAATTTTAATATTGCTTCCGAGCCAATCTCAGGATTTTTTCCTTCCAAAGCGCATAAAGCTGAACCTGTAAAAAAATGAAAAAAGAAAATGCAATTAAAGTACAATATGACTTTTTCTGATCCTTGCGTAAATCCACACTTATATATCGTGAGCGTCATGTCAAAAAGTTTCGGACGTATAGGTGAATTTAGGTAGCCTAAAGGTGGAGTTACAGTAAAAGCATTGCATGCGGCGCATGCTTTTGACAACAAAAGCAGTGTAGGCATCGCGGATTGTGCTGTTACAATGAATGCGATATTTTCGGCTCAAAATCTTATTTATTGTATAAGCACCAACGCTCCATAACTTAAATCGCCAAACTTATTTCGAATTTAACAAGGCAATCTGTCAGTTGCCGCCTCCGATGGGAAGCAAAAGTTGAACATAGACCAATCTGAGCATCGCATGCATCGTTCGCTTCACTCACTGTAACAGGCGACATTACAAGGCACGTATTCAATGAACTTGTCAAAGCGCCGTGCTGGTTGCGAAGCATGCGATGCATTCACTGTAATTCCACCTTTAGGCTTATATGCCAAAAGATTATACATATATACAATACACCAAAAGACTTTCTCTAAACAAAATCACAAAATTTTAAAAGGCTTGATTTTCAGTAACTTTTCGAACTTTAAAGCCACTTTTCCCGAAATGTGAAACAGCATGGCGCCCACGATGTGATGATTAATTAAAGTCATAAATCGTAGTTTAGATGATATTAGCAAAAAACGTTTATATGTAAAGAAATGTCACCAAACTTCAAAGCGAAAAATTTTTTCATGAAGGGTGTCCCGAAGTCTGGACCGATCGTAGTACATCTTGTCTCTTGAGCACTTCGCCGCCAAGGTCTTAGTACTCTAGGTGTCCGGTCATTCGGGCATGCCTTTGAACGAAAGGGCTGACGAGGTGGTGAAGGGGCTCTGACGAGTGACGCGGACACACAAAAGGGCCCGGCTTTTAGAGACATATTGGTCAAGATTCGGACGAGAGTGTGGGAGATCTGGGTAAACAAATATCACTCAGTATGCCGCTAAGGATAACGCAGAACACTTGATTTTCAATTGTAAATAAACAATTTAACGAAGTCAGGGCTTCCTCGATATCTTGGTTCGACACCAAAGGTCGACGGCGGTTAATAAGGGAGATTTTCCTGACGACAAATCAAAATTTAGTTAACCTAGACTTACGTTTCACAGGCGCGTGAATTTTATGATGGGTATGAATCCCATACACCGGTGGTTTTCTGACTTGACGTGGTTCCTTCGGTATGGATGGAACGAAATGGGGATGGCTGCGGGGACTTGTTGGAGGGATTTACCATGGTCGACACATCGGATTGGAGGATTAACCTGACTTCATGAATCTCGCAATGAAGACTAATTCACATCATACGACAACTGGAGCATACCTGCCATTAATAGTTCCCTTAAGCGGAGGTCTTCCAGGATACCGGTAAGAATTGAAATATAAGAAGTGAAGTTTCAAGGAATGAAGCTAGAATGAACAATGGTTCTTTCAAAAAAAAAATTAAATTCTTCAAACAAAATAATCAGTTTTTCTCAATAAATGTGCTAAGTCGTACTTGGAAGTGATGAGAACCCGCGCGTTTTTGCAGTGTTCGATAATTATAAACAGCCAAATCTAAGTACAACCTACAGAAGGGAATAGTAATTTCCATGAGCTGAGCTTAATAGCTCTCTCGAGAAAATATCTAGTCTAAAAGTCCCGAAGGGACTCAAGACAAAGATGTGATTAATCCAAGAACGTAACCATGTTGAACAGTCCAACTTATGAGACGAACATATCAATGTACGAGATCCAACTTAGAAGGAAAAGATAAAGATTTCCACCTCCGCCTCCACATTTCAACTATCAGAATGAACTCACACGATCGTGTAAAAAAAAGAGTTGGATGTATATCTGGGGCACGGTAGTGGCTCCGCCAAGACGAGCCAAGCGAAGCGCAAGGGCATTACCTACCTTTTCTCGAAGCGCTTCGCCGGTTTTTGAAAACCTTGTAATTTGGGTTTGGATTATACCAGATAAAAAAAATTCTCGGGATATGATGTCAATAGTGGACTTATTAAACGTATAAAGTTTCAATTGCATAGCCCTTATACTTTAGATTTTATTGATATCTAAAAAACTCCGATTTCGTTACTGACTCACTCACTGGTGATCATCAAAATTCTTAGGGTAATTTCTGAAGTCCTAGAAAGCTGAAATTTGGTATGTAAACTAGTATTAGTACACAAACAACAAAAAAATCCTAAAACTTGGAACTTTTACCCCCAAACCCCTTGAACTAGGGGATGGAAGGTCTGAAAATTGATATAGGGACTCCTTGTTATAAATAATAAAATACATATTTCAGGATTTTTAGTAAATCACCCCCACCCTTTAAATTAGGGGATGGAATTAAGCGCGCGCAAAAGGCCTAATGTGTACCCGCTGTGATTGATGATGAAGCAAATACAGCGCGGCAGAATACAGAAACGATTGTTGCCGATTACGCCCGAAGTCAATATCAGAGAGCGTTCAACCCGAACGGGTACACACGTGAGGGCACACGTCGTTGCGGCAAAGATAGAGAGTGGGCTATGAAAAAAGGCACTTATGATGTGCAAGAAATACACCCCAAAAAAAGAAGGAAAAAATGAACAAAATAAAAAAATATTGCCATAAGCAACTCACAAAAAGAAGTGAAATCCCACCAAAAACATTTTCATGTAAAATGTTGCCAAGACAAGACCATATGGCTCGCACTGTCAAAGGGTTATCAAATCTCATGTAGAGCCAAGCTTTTAACTCTATACGCCCTAACTTCACAAACTCTACACCTTAGTCAAAATATGTGGCTTAGCCGTTTCGTTACTACAAGAATTATTGTATAACAGAAAAGTAATGAATAGTGAATAAATGTTTTACCTTACGTCCATGTGACGGTAGCGAAACGGCCAAGCCACATATTTTGACTAAGGTGTAGAGTTTGTGAAGTTAGGGCGTGTAGAGTTAGGAGCTTGGCTCTACATGAGATCTGATAACCTTTTGACTGTGCGAGCCATATGGTCTCTTCTTGGCAACATTTTACATGAAAATGTTTTTGGTGGGATACAT
The DNA here is from genome assembly GCA_006980735.1 of Dasypogon diadema. Classification (NCBI taxonomy): domain Eukaryota; kingdom Metazoa; phylum Arthropoda; class Insecta; order Diptera; family Asilidae; genus Dasypogon; species Dasypogon diadema. The sequence continues at coordinate 3,067 of QYTT01087301.1, read as the reverse complement.
TTGACGACAAGTGGTGGAAGCAATGTTAACCAGATCCATAGTGCTACAGTGAGAACAGTTATGAGTAAAAGAAACGCGGGTAACATAATAGAATCTAACGATTTTAAATCTTTGCCCCGTTCGTTTTCAGCTTAAGCACGAAATAGATCAAATTCAATAAAGCCAGTTTATCAACGCTGAAAGAATAATGCGAAAAGTACTTTATTTTCTAGGAAACTGCAGACTTGCAGAGAAAAATACACATTCTTTGCCTGTAGTCTTTCCACTCTATCAGAATTTAATTCCTACTAATTACCTTTAACAACCGGAACATTATCTCCATCGTAACCCATTTCAGTCATAAGTTCTCGAATTTCCATTTCGACCAAGTCAACCATTTCCTGATCTGCAGCATCCACTTTGTTAACAAACACCACTATGTGATTTATACCAATTTGTTTAGCGAGTAATAAGTGTTCTCTTGTTTGAGGCATTACTCCATCTGTCGCAGCAACAACTAGGATAGCACCGTCCATTTGAGCTGTGCCAGTAATCATGTTCTACTTGAAAATTCTCATTAATAGGAAAAAAAAACTATTGCTTAGGGAAAATACTTTAATGTAATCTGCATGACCAGGGCAATCTGTATGTCCGTAGTGCCGGCTTTCAGTCTGATATTCTATATGCGCAACATTAATAGTAATACCTCTTGCCTTTTCTTCCGGTGCGTTATCAATTTCATTATATTTCTTACTTTCAGCAAGTTTCTTGTCAGACAAAACTTTAGTTATAGCAGCTGTCAAGGTAGTTTTCCCATGATCGACATGCCCAATCGTTCCAACATTGCAATGAGGTTTATTACGCTCGAAAACTTTCTTCTCTGTTGCAAATTGCCGAATACTACATTTGTTTCCAAAGTTTGAAGTAACGAAGTTCTCGTTAAAAGAAGGGCAAACGTGCTTTCTCGAAATTACACGGATGGGTTGCCTTAAAACTAGAAGTAATGTCTGAGCTTATTCTTTTCTGTTGATTGCATTTACTTACACGGCAATATTATTAACCCCCTACTTATAAATCTTGCCATATTTCCTTTTAGAAATAAAATATCCGGCCTCCAAAAATCCACAATTACGCAAACTCTTCCACACCAATCTTCTTCTACTTCTAGTTCTAAACCTGAAGCCCTCCCGGTGCGAGAATAAAAGCAAAAGGCAAAGCCCGAATAAAGGACCAGTTACAATAAACGTAACGTAACGTAAAAAGACGTAGTCGAAATGCCAAAGTAATTTCTGAAGTACGAGTCTCTTTATAAGTTATTGCAATAGACGTACCATAACGCAACGTTACGTAAAGTTTCGTAAAATCAGAAATTTGACGTAGCGAGACGTAACGATAGACGTCGAAAATTTGTTTACATTAAAATTAGAGAAATTTTTGGTAAATAAATAGCGGCGTACATGATTCAGAGTGTTAAAAACATAGAAGAAATTATTATATTTTTTTCTATATTTTGTTTGAAATTTTTCGTATTGTTAGCAACTGTTAGGTGCATGCGAGACTAGGCGTGCTTACTTCACTAAACCAAACGACTGTGAGGGTGCCGGGAGAAGTGGTGCTTAGCGGGGAAATGCGCACTTTTTCGTTCCGCTGAACGGCACCACTACATGCGAAATTTGAAAATGGGGGTTCGGTAAAATTTGCATCTGTAATTTGCGTTTAGACCAGCTAAGCAGTGAGGAATGGTAGTAGGACTCGAGAAAGCATCAGCAATTTTTGGGTGAGCAAGATTTGATATTTGGATTAAAAGATTTTAAGTTTTTTAATCAATCACCAACACATATACACGTTGTATTTTACAGTGTACTGATTTAAGCATGGATAGTCTCGCAGCAAATGATTACTTGCTACATTCATTCAACGCTGAAGTCCGCCTAGTCTCGCATCCCACTTAAGGGCCGAAACACATTCAGAGCCGTAAGTACCAAGCCGCAGGTACCAAGCATTTGATGCCGACACATGATACCGAGGGAAGCCACATTCAGGGTACCAAGCTGCAAGCATCATTCAGTACTGACAACTTTGAAATATTTATGATTGAAAATTTATCAAAATATTTTACATAAGTTTCAAGTTTTTATATTCCGTAAAATTTATATTATGCATGAATCTATTTTTCCTCACAAATTCAATTATCTTTTCCTCCATTTTAAATTCTTTTAATTTTAGCACCTAAAAAAATATAAAAATTTAAAACTTTCCAAACTTGGGTAGCAAGCATCATTTGATACTGGTACCAAATGATGCTTGGTACCGCCATTGTGGAAGCTCTCATAAGCTTTCGTTGTTTGAAACTTGAATTTGATAACTGGTACTTGCGGCTTGGTACCTGCGGCTCTGAATGTGCTTCGGCCCTAAAGACTACAAAGAAAACGATTCCTTAAGTCTATTGTAAGCAGCTTACGTAAGCCACGGTATACAGAATACAAGGTATGCTCGAGGGGAAAAATGAAATTTGGACGTGACGTCAGCTCGGCAAAATTGTCTGGAAATTTCAAGTAACTTAATAATAGGTCTGTTTAATGAGGCTAACCGGATTTTGGCTATAAAGTCTAGTATAGGACCCCCATGGAAATAAGAACTAAGGAACGGGCATGACCGTGTATATGAATACGTGAAAGTGAAGCACTTTTGAAGGGGAAAGAGGGTGAAGCCTGGTATCTCATAAACGTCAACTGAATCACTACACCTAAATTCTTTAAATATGTATGCTTTGGTATCCTTGGTAACGCATCTAGGTGGTAGTGAGTCTGTGTTCCAGTTTGAGGTTAGGAATCAGTATGGTACCCATAACCAGTTCAGTAGTTAATTAAGAGGAAACTTGGAAATTTTTGGGGTTCATAGAAAATATTTAATATTAGAAAATCCCAAATTAAATGTTGTGAAAGTTCACAAATAAAATTGTAGATAATTTTTCAGATTACCAAGAATGGCTAAACATGGTTTTTAGTTGTTTGGATTAAGAAATGTATCTGCCCCTCGTTCACATCTGCTTATTTCTAATACTACACTGTCCATTGCGTTTGTAGTA
>QYTT01087299.1:16118-30174 GCA_006980735.1 Dasypogon diadema | reverse complement strand
TGGAAATATTTTGTTAAGACTCAGCAGTCTCTCATTTGCAGAGGTATTTGTTTTTATATTTTGCGAACTGAATGCCTCAGAGTAAATTATTAAGGAACCCTGATTTAATTACTACGGAAAGGAGGACAGATACTTTTGTGAAGGAGGTACGGCATCTCATTTGATAAGCACTTTAAAGATTCATATCTAAGAGTCTTCTTTAATGCACCGCCTTGGGAAACTCGGTTAGGTTTGTAAAAGGCTCAAGATTGCTATTGTGGTGTCGGTCATAGTTTCCATTAAATCTTCGTAAATATCTATAGAGCGCGTATTAAAGCAGATTTTAAATGGATTGTTTGGAATTTTTAAACCAAAACTCGATGCTCCAGGTTCAGGTATTTCTTTAAGGTCCTTTATAAGTTATAATATCTTGCAACGAGGCTAAACCTATAGCGTTGGTAAGGTATCATTGCGAGGAAATTTCCTCAACTATGGACTATACAATACAAGGTACCAACTAATCCCTGGATCCTGACAGATTTCAAAACTGATCTCCCACTCCCTTATCAGTGGTGACATTGTTACTTGCAACATTTGTCAGGTTAAAATTTTTAGAACGGCAACGGTATTGTGGTATTAAGCACCTCCGATTCCGCGAGTCCCGTCGTCTTAATTACCAACTATGACAAGTAGATACCCTCAACTATTACCATGGTAATCAACGAAGACCAGCTCGTACATAGAATATAGAATTGCAGAAGCTCACAAAAAGGTCGAATGTCTTGAAGTAATCTCGCCAATACTGAAAAATGGTGACGACTTTGAGGATTATTACAAGGAACGCGATATTTTTTCAAGCTAAAAAATAGTAGTAATTTGGTTATTGTACCTAAATGTTAGCAAGAGGAATTATATGACGAATACACGAAGGTGGAAATTTTGGAAGTAGGAAAATGGAGGCCATTCTGAACCAGAATTATTTCATTCCTAATAATCAAAAGGAAGATAGAAACCTACATTCTTTAAATTTTGGAGCATAAACATAACCACCGTTCTCATATCGAAAACATGGACTCTCGTAATATCCTCACTAATTTTTCTTAGAGAAATAGTGCAGCTGCGTAAAGCAATAAAACCTGATTGAAACTCTGATCCAACAGCCTGCGAAGTTAAGTAAGCCGATATTTGGGAATAAAGTAGTATTTTTTAAAGACTTTAGAAAGAAATTACAGAATCAAAATTGGCCTATATTCCCTGCAGGAAAGCGCAGATTTGCCTGAAATAGGAATAATTTTATCATGCTTCCATTTAGATTTAGAGGGAAAGGAACAAGTCATTAGAATTGAAATATGCGTTGTAAAGGTGATAATAAGACCAAGACTCAGACCAAAACTCTGTGGTGCATATCATCAAGACCAGCGTAATTGGATTTCATTTTTAGAAAAAGCTATAATGACTTTTTCTTAAATGACGTTGGCAGCTTCGTTACGACCAATACCCATTTCTCTAACGGTTGTATTCATCAAACGATGTTAAAGTCATTTGATTTTAAATTTGAAGTTGTCTTTTTTTAAACTACGTGTTCTAAATGCAATGTAAAAGACAACAACAAAAATTAGTTAATATTATCGTAAGACTATACTATAGCCTATTTAAGGAGAACTCTGCGTTAGGCAAAGAAAAGCTTCTCTGGAAATAAGCTTAGAACATATCATTGAAAAGAGGCCTTCAAAAAAGTTACCTAATCATCTGGCATCATGTAAGGTTCAGTGGAAACAATACAGCAATCATGTAATTTACATTTTGCAAATATTATCACAAGTCCATCAATCCGTTCCACACGATCTTTACGAAAAATCTTATAATTCAGAAGCTTTAAAATTTTGTCACTAATATGACTTTTAAACTAGGGCTCTTACAACTCGCGTACTCAAATAAGTGAACTTTGAATATCCGAGTACTCGAGTACTTAAGGGAAAGAGAATGCGAGTACTCAATTAAGAGAGTTAATTGCAAACTGAAATGCAAATGTATTAAACTCAACAACTAAATACTGCTTGATTAGTGATGTGCTAAAATTTCCCCCGAATTGTCTTACTTCGCTTTTCAATTATCTAATATCTTGCAACAAAACCGAACCCAACTGCGACGCATTATCAATTTGTTCAAATGTGAAACTTAGAACTTGGAAAAAATTCTTAGAAATTTATGAAACTACAATCTCAAAAACCTGTAATTAGCTCGCATTCTTATTTTCCAAAATGTTGAATTCTACAGAACTCAAATACACGAGTACTTAGATACTTCCAAACTCAATTACTCGAATACTCTAACTAACTACTCAAATACTCCTTTACTTGATTACTCTGATTCTATTTCCCTAAAGTAGTTGAGTATTCTCGACTACTCCTTTACTCAAACTCGGTCCAACTACTGCGAGTACTTGAATACTCGAATTTGAAGTATTCAAATAGCCAGTTATCGGAGCCAGTCTTAAAGCCCTCTTCTAAAGCAAGTTTCGAAAATGCATATAATATCTGAATTAGCGCATGCGAATAGATATCAAAACTCATCAATTTTTAGTAATATACCCAGGTCGTAATTGAAGTAAGGTCATATATAGCAAAAAATATATATGTGGTACACGGGGTTTTCACTCTTTTCCTTTTGGACACACAACTCAGGCATCTAATTCGATATCTGCACTAAAGCAACTATAATTACTATTGGATGGAACTGGCATAATATCTTCGACTAAAAGGGCATTATACAAGTTGCTACCAAAAACTAAAACTTTGTAAGTGTAGTCCTGTATAGAGAGGCGCCTGCCTACAGCTTATAATGCTGTAAAATGAAAGCAATATTTTCAGAAGAATCAGCAATTGATGCCAGCATTTTTGTGCTGACTATAAATTCATTCAAATAAAAGGTTATTAATTAAAATCAAAAAGGATACTGGGAGTAGTTAGCAACCTTGTGGTACACATTTATATTTCTCGCACGGGGTTTTCACTCTTTTCCTTTTGGACACACAACTCAGGCATCTAATTCGATGTCTGCACTAAAGCAACTATAATTACTATTGGATGAAACTGGCATAATATCTTCGACTAAAAGGGCATTATACAAGTTGCTACCAAAATCTAAAACTTTGTAAGTGTAGTCCTGTATAGAGAGGCGCCTGCCTACAGCTTATAATGCTGTAAAATGAAAGGTTTTTATATCTTCTTTCTCAAGGTATAAATTCTCATATTCAATTCCTCTGCCATTTGTTAAAATGTCCAATTTTTTTCTACTGATATAGAAAATATGATAAAAACATAAACGCTCATGTTTTATAATAAAAAATAACTTACCGATATGATCTCGTCGCTCTTCCATGAAAGTTGCAATTCTAATATGCAGTCATATTACAAAAGAAAATTTTTATTTAAATTTAAAGTACGATAAAAAAAAGCCAGGTGAGAAGTTTTATTATACTCAAGTTCAGTCGACTTTTGATTCCAGAAATTAGTTACAACAGTACAAAACTTTAGTTCGCGAATGGTAATAACTTTCTGCAGACAACGTGCCTCCTATTAATATTTCTCCTGGAGTTTGAAGTATCTGATGAAATCTACCTGTTCTTTGCCAAATTAACTGCCCTTGTAAATTCTAGCTTTAACGGATTTCGGCATGCAGCTGAATTTAACTTGAGATATTACAAGTATTCGCGCTTTGTGGTACGCGAGGAGATGATCATCTAAGTGGATTTGTGCATAAAACATTACCTAATCTGTATATGTGCCACGTAATTAGTTGCTCAAAGTTCACTTCACAACGTACAAGTTCAGTTCCATATAATTCAAGGATTTGAGCACACACCATAGGTGCATGGGGGAGAGCTGCTATTCCTGTCGAATGGTACCGGGCTGAAGTATTAAAACGGTGCTGGGAATGGAGCGCCAAAATCGGATTCAGCCAATTAGTAATACCTCGTTTGAAATTTTATGAGTTCTGGCATTGGTATTTCCTTTTAGTGGAAAATTCATAAACTGATTAATGTTAGTTGAGCAAAGTACATTTAGAGTGTTCAGTCTGGATGTTTTCTAGCTGCGTCGGATGGGAATCAATTGCTACGTATTTATAACTGGATGCACAGCAATTAATCCTTGACAAATTTATAATTGGGAGTTTAAAGAACGCAACTAGAAACTTCAATAGACAGCTAAATCGAATTATTAGCTGATATCTGATTTCAAACTAAACTTGTAACTTTATTGGTTACATTTAATCCTAACGGTTACGAGATGAGCTTTAAATTGAAAATTTTACAAAATCATACATACATATGTGAAGCATGTAAGCGAAAAATGTGGGAAGGCCTCTTCGAGGAAGGGATTCGGATGTAATGTGAATGGAGAAAATTGAAAATTTTTAGTAAAGCATTAATGATGTAAGAGGAAGTGAACGGATGTGTACGGATGTGTAAGAAAGCCTCAGCTTGTATTTACGTTTTGAGAATAAAAGGATATACCTGTTCATCTGGTCATGAGACTTATGTGGCATAGAATGATCCTAGTGATGCTCAGTAATGGCCTGTGAGCTTTTAAGAAGTTATGCCCCATCAGAAGTAGATATTTAATTACGTACCCAGAAGCAAAAAAGGCTCATAGAGTCGACTTCTCACCGATAAACACGAGAGTCAGTGATCAGTCTCTGCTGCTTGAAGAATATTACGCTCCGATTCCCTCAATTATAATAATTCTCACCACCGGTGGTTCAATTCACCCCAAACGCTAAATACTGTTATTAAAACCTGATGTGGTGTGATAGTGGTGTCTAAATTTCTGCCCATTTCTTGAATTTCATGACATATTTTCCAGGACTAATATCCATGCGTTTTCCATAAGTGAGATGTGGCTTACTCAGGGGACACCATCTTCGCTCCTGAAAGCTACTCTTATGGAGATTGTAATTATATTAACCTGGAGGCTTTGTTTGAGGAATATCTACAGGTGTTCTGGTTCGAAATACTCGTTTATGCTTCAGCCGATGATCAAGCCTAGATTTTCTCCATTCTGACCGCTTATTTGTTGTATGTTAGCATAGCGGTGTGCCCATGGTTTACCCGCAAAGTTCGTTCAGTTATCGCCGATAACCGATAGAGTTAAAACTGAACTATCAAGTCACGCGTAATAACGCTATGGCAGTAATTCATACAGCTAAATGGAAATTTTTTCAACACCAAATGGCCAATTTAGCCGATTTTCGGAATCTTCTTTTACTGTTTTTTTGTCTGCTCAGATATGTTTTTTTAAAATTTCCAACTAAGTTTACCTTTACTAATCTATTACTAAAATAAGCTCTGTTGAAAATTTTGAAAAAACATTACAAAATGCGATAAAATCAATAAAGGAGTTTCCGAAAAATGGCTAAATTATCGAAGCTGTTAAGGACAACCCTACTTTCGGAATCCACGCAACCGAATTTAATACTTATTTCACTTTAAGAGTGCACCTTCAAGAGTACCAAACGACTAATTTATAAACGACTTCATTTTTTTCGCGAATAAACAATAATTCTTTTTCCTTACGTGGGACACGTCTTCACGAACTAATTTCGCAATTTCCTCCATCAAATCGGATGAAATTTGCTCCGACTTTTTATCGCCTTGTTTTATTAAGCCATTGTTACCTGTAATAGGTAAATTTGTTCTTCAAATTGTGAATACGTGCTTGATGTCAGCTGATCTTCCCAATGCCTCGAAAATATCAACAATTTTACCGATACTAAAAGAAGTCAAGCGTATTAGAATTGCTTTCTAATTTCCGTCCTATAAGCATTTTGTGCTTTTTATCAAAGTTGTTGGAGAAACTCATTTGTAAGCAAATTCTTGAACATGGATACTATTGCTAAAACGCTTCGTCCAATATAGGTTTAATTCATCCGTTAGTCAAAACCGGCCATACATTCCCTGCTTCTTTATCCATTCTCGGTGGAGTTCCACAAGGTTCACTGCTGGGCCTTTTGCTCTTAAACCTGTTTCTTGTTGAGTTTCCACAAGTAGTGGAAGATTCTCAAATACACCTCAACACCAACGACATGCAGTTATATTTTAGCAAGTCTAATTGGCTTGCATTATTTTTTAAGGTACATCCCCGGACAACTTTGACATTCTTCCAATAATTATAAATAATGTTGTATAAAGCCAATAACCTAGGGATCTTTCTAAATGAAGAGATGAGGTACTGTGATGATATTAATATAGTGATTGGTAAGGTGTGCACAGGACACCAATCCTGTCCTGTAAAATATATTCGAATGAAGCTTGTAAAAGCATTAACTATACGGAACTTTACTTGGTGTTTCCAAAATTAGATAGTGGGTGTGCTCTAAAAAGTGAGGTTACTTTTAATGACTGCATTCTCTTCATTTTTGGTCTCCGTACAGATCTGACCATATCTGCTCATATAAATCTCTGCTAATTGGCTGTTACTTGGATTCTTACCTTAAGCAAAGAGCACTAACTTTCTGCCTGGCTTTGGAATAGTTTTCAAATAAGCAAAATAAAATCCTAAATTTTAAGAGTAATTCCCGGAATTAACTCGGAAAGAATTGAATCGCCGTAAGCCAAAGATGTAATGAATCGGCGGATAATTTAGATTTAGATTTAATTCACATCCATATGTCACCAATGGAATTGACAGTAATCTCATCAACACAATACGTGTGTCTACCGGAATAAAAACTGGAGATAATGATAGCATCCCCTATACCTTACCAATCTGAATTATCAAGCATAACACTTAGGAAATTAGAGGTATTTAATTCAGTCTTGTAAATAAAAATAGTGTTAGATTTTGAAGCAGGTAAAGTCAATTATTGAAAGGACATTTGCCAGATCACGATTCATTTACCACACAGCGTCTTCGACAAGAGACTAAAGATTTAAGATGTTGAGAACTAAAAAGAAAATCATTAATAAATATGGCAAACACTAAGGGATCTAGAATAAAACCCTGCGGAACTCCATTGAAAACACAAATTTGTTACCACACAAAACCTTTTGTTAACGTCCTCTGCTATATATGATCGAATCAATTTACAAGCCGAATTAGAAATATAAAAGATTGAACGATATTTTCGAAGTAAAAATTTGTGATTGATCCTATCAAATGCTTTCGAAAAATCTAAGGGGTCCAGCACCGTGAGCTCATCACTATCTAAGCGGATTCTTATACCATCTATGTTTTTAAGCAATGCTGTACTACAGCTGTGCTTTGATCTAAAACCTGACTGAAAAATTAAAAACAAACATAAACATAAAAGAGCAATTTGTTTGTGCAATACTTTTTCGAAGGCTTCGGACCAAAATGCTAAGATTAATATGGGGCGATATTCGGCAGAATCAGTAGACCCTTCAAAAACTGTTATAATTTTTTGGAACTTCCACAACGAAAGGAAAGTAGATCTGAAAATAATATTGTTAAAAAGTAAGAAAATTATAGGCGGCAGGATTTTACGTCAATTGCATTTGATCTTATGGAGATCACGGCGGAATGAACATCACTCTCATTAAGAGAGGCAAGAGAGGAATCACGAAATTTGATGAGATCTTAAGAATCTGCGCATAATTCCCAATCAACTCCTTTAAAGGCACCATACGACAAGAACAATCTATTTTTTTTTAATTAACAATATAAATCATTTGGATTTCCAAATACAGTATTTTTACAACGATTAGATTCCTCTAATCCATTTGTAGATCCTCCATCAAATATTCAGAGTGCTGGGGTTATCAATGGGTTTAGAAAAGATATTAAGATTTACTACTTAATTAAATAGTTTCATAATAGCTTTAGTATTATCATCATTTTGTTAATATATACGCAAATTAGTTATAATGTTATGTGATGCTTACTATTAATTTTTCTTGTTATTTGTATTGTCGTAGCTTCCCACTTTTTCTTTCTTTTTTTTATTTATCTCTTATTATGTCTTCAAATGAAAAAAAAAAACATTTGAGGTCTTAGAACAGAATACTGTGTGCCTCCACAGGTTAGAAGCAGGTATAAAAAATCCGGTGAATTCTTTTGGACATTGCATTCCAAACAACTGCGGATATAACTAATTGATTTTTAGGAAGTATAAAATGGCTTCCTATCAAGCCCTAAAAAATCAGATTAGCAAGAGTTACACCTGTTACACTTTATTATTTTCCCCAAAAGCCTTCCAAGTAATTTTTGGACCAACTCTAACGATGATATATCGGAAAAATCGTGTTCATTTTCAAGTAAAAAATTACAATGAAATAAACAGTTCAAAATACATAGAGAGGTAAGAATCTAAATATTATCCAAAGAACGAAACCTAGCATAACAGAGCCATAATTTTACCTACAGCTTTAGTAAGTAAAATTTAAAAATAAATCAACCCAACTTTGAATTCTATCAATGCAAATTCGAAAACTGATCATATTCTTAAACTAGCTAACACTATAACTATTAGCATCTGTAAATCTCAAGTATCTCCAATATAGAAAATCACAGCACTGTAATAAAATCCAATGAGCCGGTCTTGTAAGCATGAAAATATTGCAATGCAATATAACAAATAGGAATCAAATGATCTGTAGATAAAGAAATGGTGACACTGTCCTATTGTTCACAGTAGCTATTCCCTGCAAATTCCTATCACCGAACAGTAGAAAAGCTCTACAAATGCAAAGGTGAAGAATATTTTTCTCCATTTTCCAATATGTACAAATTTCTTTCAGGCATTTCCTTTTACAAAGCTTTAAATTCCTTGAATCCTTTAAAGTTGAAATTTCATACCCATGTAAGCACAGGACAGCAACCGTAACTGGATGTTCTAAACATCTGCGTACAAGGCACGTACATGATACCATCGTGCATGGCATAATGCTTAGTGAGCCTGAAAATGAGCTCGATCAAAGGATTGTAAGGCGCAAATCGAGCACTGACAAGTGGGCCGGCCCATATAATATACCAACATATGAATTTTCTATCATGGATATTTGTTGATTAATCCAAGGTGAAATTTAAGGATGAGGTTCATTGTGTGCAGATGCATTGTTTACTGGAGCAGCTCATGAAGCCCGTTGCTTACGTTATTGTAGATTATCAACGAAATTCATTTCCAGAGGCAGCTGTGACCATGCGAGCGCACCGATACAATAACATTACACATCCTCCGCAAGTGTAAGGGTCCAAACAGAAAACAATTATTACGTATTAACCAGCCATTGTCTGATCAATTGAATATAACCCTGATTAGCCATTTAATTACGAATTCATATCAGTATGTTCCTGTAATGAGCTGGGTCGGACCTGGAATACCAAGATGACGATACTGCTGAACACATACTTCGATTTACGACTATATATGACATTTAATTAACATCATTTTGGCGGAAATATGTTCCTGTCTGTGCCAAGCAATAATCTATTGAATTCTGTGCCATTCGACCCCAGATAACTCTCTTCCGCGCTGGTCATTAAATTCTCGACATAGGGGATGCTAGACCAAAAATCCAATCTTATCAGGGAAATTAAAGTACCAACTGGAATCCTTCCTTTGCTTACTGTTCTTTACAAGTTTGGTCTTGTTAGTAAAAGCTTTGTGTATGTGGTTAACTTCATAACGAACTTTCTGACTTCTCAAATTCTATCGGGAATCCTTCACCAAGTTGATGATTGATTGAAAGCTTATCGAACCGCATTCGGTTTCTAAATTCAGTCAGACGTAAAAGACGAAATACCATTTCAAGGGACGATTTCTAACTCCTTTTAAATTACTTATTAAAAAACAGAAATGAAACAAGGCTTTCTTATGGTTACGTGGGGATTGAATTATAAAATTCCAAAAAGTTGATGACAGTATCTTGATCTGACCTTTGAGGTCTTGGCTACATAAATAGAGAAAAACTTTTAGCATCGACCTATATTTGCTAGAAATATGGACCTTTAAATTCCTGAAAGAGATAACTTGTTGCAAGTCATAGTGTTTTTAAGAAAGTAAAGAAAAAACAAACTGAAAGACGCTGACGTGAAAAGAATGAAAGAAACTAAATAAGAAATCAAGGTGTTTCAGTGTACGTCGAAATCAACGAAATGATAAGCCTTTAGCACGTAGCCGTTACTATGCTTCCCTAAGTTGCGATACCCTATGTTTTCATCTAGTTCCCAAATCGTTAACGTTATTGCTGTTAAATAATTTTATAATAGTACTTAACGAGTATGAAAGATACAATATCTAAAGTGGTTGATCACGTGCCACTGGTCCAGTTTTTCAATCATATATGTTTTTATTAGCAATCGAAATTTTTTTGCTCTAAACAGAATATAAAACTCACATTATATTTTAGTGAAATTAGTGACTCGGAATTTACACTAGTCAGCAGATTCAGTTTTAATGTACTTTTTTTTTATCTACGACCATCTAACCAGGGAGCTGTACACATACGACTCCTTCGAAGGCTGCCGCCTTGTAGTGGCGAAGGGTCTCAGTAGCAATCGATGATCTCTAGAGCCAGCTGAATTTCGAGGTGATGCGAGCAGTTTTACTTAAAACCGTGCCAACAGTGGAAATTTAAAGGCAAAATCAATCATGACGAACTCTTAGTAAGCCGGCAATACCAAAATGGCCCTATTTTTTCTAGGCTTACTTGTAGGACCATAAATTGAAGAACTGGGGGCAGGCATTGGAGGAGAGAGAGGCAATTGGTCGCAAAAAGAACATAAGAAGGAAAGTTCCTGCACTTTGGAAGAAGATATAATGCGAAAAAGTAAGGAAGAAAGTAATAGTTTCCAAGTCCAACACATCAGGACAGGGACAGTGCGTCGAGCAAAAAATATTCTCGCCAATGACCTTTACCATGTCTCCACCACCTACAGAAAGCCTAGCAATGATTGTCTGAAGAGGTTAGGGCAAGTTTAGCTGCTGGAAAGAGGACTAAGTTCAGAACATAAAAGATAACCTTGGAAAGAAAGCAAACAGCGGAAGTCTCGTTAATGTTCTGGATTTTCAAACCGGGGAAAAGATCCACAAGTTCCAAAAAATTTCCTAATGGACAACGGCAACAATATTTAGAAGATTTCCCTACTCAGATGGTTGTTGGTGGAGGCTTTCCAAAAATTAATTCATTGGTATATTTTAATCAGTCTTCACTCTTTAGAGGAAGTACTTCTTTAACATTTGTGGACAATTTACACAAATAAATAACTTAACTGGTATCAAAAACAGTAATAGTCTTCGCTTTCCTAAGGCTTCTATTGCCTCTGAGTGCATTGGGGTTCTTACATCGGACTCTTCTGCACCCTATATGTTGTATATCCTTCAAGAAAACTGAGATGGTTGCACTCCTTTTGCCGAATGGATAACACTAGGATACCTAAAGTTGTGTTGAAGGGGAATCCTCCTAATGGTATACCACAGAGCGTAAGAACCTACAATTGTGGTAAATTAAAAATGTATATAAAAAATTGTATGAACATAAATTGGCTACTATCTATATAAATTTTCGACACTTTCAAAGGTCTCACTTCCGCAGTCATTTCTATTCACTAAATCCTTACTTTTTATGTACAATTTTATTTTATAAGCAAGTAAGCAATAGAATATTCCTTTCTCTGGAGCAAAAATGTTTCTTGACTTAATTAAAATTGTTTCAATTATTCCTCTCCATTCCCCTCTGGCCGTTCGTTTGCTACAGTTTGAATTAGTGTTTGGCAAGAACTACTCTATATAAATTAGAATTAGAAAGCAATTCGTAATTCGAGTTGAAAGTCATGCATCTCTCTTATGGCTGGGAGGTTTGCAGATAAGCTAAGCTTAGCAAGATATAGATACATTTCTGAAGAAAGTGCTAAGTGTAACACCCCAAGCATTATCATGCATATTCCACGAAATGGCAAACACTAACGTGAAATCTCATTTAGTGGAGTGTTGAACTAATCTTGAAAGTGCAAGTAAATAGTTGCCTTTAATTCGCTGGAAGTGTATCCCGCTTATTGAGAAATGATGGAGAAGTTAAATATTTGTCAATTAACCCGGGAAAGATATTTTATGACTTACTTAGCCAGTCATAATTTGCCTGGGTCGATAATCTTCTCAGTAAATTAATTTGTTCGTGTGTAAATAAATCCGGTTGCTGGAATCCGGTATCCCTCTCCATAACTTCATCTGTAACTGAGTACCAGGGATCAAAGAAGCCGAGGGCAATTGACTCACGCCAGAGCAGAACGGGCCAGAGCGTATAAGAAAACGCTGTGATCATGTTTAAATGACCAGTATCAATAATCCATCCAGGGATGCTTTCCTTAAGGCATTATATCTCGGATTTCCGACGTTATTAAAACAGACCCAAATAAATATTGTAAAGTTATGATATTAGTGTGCTGGATACGTACTCAGGCGGAGTGTTGTCTCCAGTCCGTGCCGATGTTCCTGTATACTCGAGCTGCTTTATATATTGCATCTCCTTAAATATGTATCCATTAAGATACTTTTCGCATCAGAAGGCAGGCTATGCTGGCTCCTATCCGATGAGCAAAACGAATGTTTACTTCTGCAAAAGTAAACTCTGTAGTACATGTAAACATACGTTTTGGAGCCGAAAAGGTCTCAAATGATTTCCAGCATATATTAGTTGAGAGTTACCATTACACAGGCGTGTAGAGGATATGTTTGATTGCACTCGTAGACTCGCAGAAGTACCCTTGTAAATAACTGGCAGTCCTGTTGAATTTCTGCTACTGGAACATGTACAGGAGAGTAGGACTCTACAACATATCGTTCATATAAATTTTCCATCCGCTTTCGGATCCGATCAACTGTGAAACATAAGTCCAATTGAATGTGCTTCGATAATATGACAAACATAGAACGATTTAGCAGGAAGGGCGGAAATAATTGCCTGGATGTTTGCTTGATACTTTACGAGAATATTTCTTTGGTCATTCCTTTCGCTTTCGCTTTAATTATTTGGGCGGAATAAATTATTCGAGAAAATATTATACATATATATTTTAACAGAATTTCGAAAACTCTTAATCCCTTTCCAATTCCATAAATAGCGTCATCATTTATCAGTACTACCTTCGTTGGCAAATGCGACCGAGTGAAATTCGATTTTTCACCATAAAAGGGGCTTTGAATATTTTATTTTTATAAATTGCGTAATTGGCAATCGATACAGACTACTTAATTATGGTTTTCAATAGAAAATGAGGATATTTTCCTGTGATTCAATTAAAATACGCATTAAGGCCCTGCAAAATACTCGAATGAATATAAATATAACTTTTGAAATATTTGTGTGAACTGGCAGAACACAAAATGTAAACAGTAAATTAAAAATGAAATCCGATCAAACCATAAAAAAGCATGGTATTACTACTGAAATGGATGGAGGAACAGGAGGGCTGGATTTTTGAGTTCAGAGTACAAGGCACCCCAGGCCATTGTCTGCACCAGAGTACATTGCGATTTATAATCGATTATAGTGACATGTTGTAATTAATACCGGAAATCAACGTAATCAACATAACTAACTACAGTAAGTCCATCATACTATCACTTCAGAGCAAACGAAGAAACTACGCTAGATTGAAAGCAAATTATCAAAGTTAATTCGCTAACTCGTAACAAATTCCAGTTTTGAGTTGTCTGGGGGTGGATTTACATAGACCACCGAGCTAGTGGGTAGTAGGTAGTGAGTTACAAATCGAAAATTGACCCTATCCTTCAATCAGTTTGACCCAAATCGTTGAACTGAAGAAAATAAATGAGACCATAACAATTTATTCATGAAGGGCGAAGCGCCGCCAATCAGAAATGTCCAGCCCAGGAAATCCACCAATGTTCCACTGAACGTCCACAAGTACAGAAGCGGTTATGAGCCCCTTCTTCCGCTTATTATCGTGTCACGCTCACCTTTAGATTTCAGGGCCAAGTGAGGTGCAGAAGTCATAAAAGAAAATATCGAAATTCCAAATGTCGACAAAAATGAAATCGAACGAAAATACACCGACAGAACATATTTTTGAAAACCAATTTATCGAAACAAAAAATT